>KK117023.1:363120-432388 GCA_000611955.2 Stegodyphus mimosarum
ACTGCCATCAGTGGAAGAGAATTGAATTTTTTTTAACACAAAATAAATATTAAGCTTCAATTTTAAAATCATGTCACCCATCTTAGCTTCATATCGCTGTTGTTGCACTATCAGTTCTTACTAAAACCATTAGATGGTGCCGTACTCATTTATTCTTTAGAAGAGTGCAAAACCATTAAAACAGAATTTTTAAGTGCACACTCTATCAGTTTTTTGTGAGTATGTTGAGAAATTTGACAATGTAGACGGGTATTTTTGGAAAATTAAAAAAAAAAAAAAAAGACATAACTGATAACATAGTAGCAGTTCTTATTAAAATCGTTATATGGCACCATGTAGTTAACAGTTTTTAAATTTTATTCAATTCACCTTAAACCAAAATAAGATGAAAATATCTACCTTAGATTTCTATAAAACTACCTCCATCCCACTAAATAAAGCACTGGCAAAGCAGGTATTTCAGTTAGAGTAGCATGCTTTAATGTGTTAGGTACAATGTGTAATCAGTATAGGCTGCTTCAGTCTAGGGAAGAGGTGGGACACTCAAGGAAGAACCAATAAATGCTCACCACCCAGGAGCAAGGATGTGGTAGACAAGGCTACCAAAACTATCAGTATGCCCTGTCATTTTCTGTCTTTACGTTATGCCTTTTGCCTTGACAGTAAACTTTTGAGTGTTTTAAGAAGGAAATAGACACCACCCGGGGATAGAATAGGCACTTCAGCTAGTACACACATATACATATACACACATATATTTGTAAAAAAGAGGAGAGTTCTAAAAGCTATTGCTTAAAATTGCAACAGCTTTACATTTACATTACATTAAAAAGTACATTTGATACTTTAGTTCCAGAGTAAAAAAATTCTTACATTATGAATAAACAATACAAAGTAAAAGTAAACTTAAAAAACTTCTTTTAAAAATACAAAACGAGACAAACTTTAAAAACTAAAAAGAGATGATAAAAATTAACTAATTAAAAAAGAAAAATTTTAAAGTTGCACTCTAAAAACCAAAAACAATTCAAAGACACGGAAAAAATACAAAGAATGGCAGTAAATGGTAAATTAGCCCAATTCGAGGTTTAACACGGACTTATCAAGGGAAAAGCATGATAAAATTCGAATCCAGCTAATACCATTAGCACGTTTCGTCAAACTAAAACAATTGTGACTGAAAATGGAATTACATTAAGAGAATAATCAAATTAAATTAACTTAATAATGTAAGCCTCAATGATTTTGCTTCTTTTTGACTAACAGCTTTTTGGCTATTTATTTTATTTGTACATTTGCCTACTAGGCTTTTTTGCATAGTTTTTTCTTGTACAATTATTAAGTTTTACACTTACAATTTTAAGGCAGGCACATTGAGAAAAGGAGCGAAACCATTGAGACTTACACTATTAAGTTAATTTACTTTGACTATTCTCATAATGTAATTCCATTTTCAGTCTCAATTGTTTTCGTTTGATGAAGTGTGCTAATGGTATTAGCTGGATTCAAATTTTATCACGCTTTTCTCTTGATACGTCCATGCTAAACCTCGAATTGGGCTAATTTACCATTTACTGCCATTCTTTGTATTTTTTTCGTGTCTTTGAATTGTTTTTGGTTTTTAGAGAGCAACTTTTAAATTTTTCTTTTTTTAATTAGTTAATTTTTATCATCCCTTTTTAGTTTTTAGTTTGTCTCGTTTTGTATTTTTAAATTAAGTTTTTTTTAGTTTACTTTTATTTTTTGTATTGTTTATTCATAGTGTAAACATTTTTTTACTCTGGAACTAAAGTATCAAATGTACTTTTAAGCCACAGCTTTTAGAACTTTTCTCTTCTTTACAAATATTTTTAAATTTTGCAGCTCAATGCACAAAATTCTTGACCACATAAGTCTCTCTTGTTCGCGTACTACTTTCTAATTTTATATATATATATATATACATATGTGTGTGTGTGTAATAAACCAAGTGGTCTTAGAATTAATGATGTTGTAGAAATGTTGATCAATATTGAAAAACAAACTTGGCAGCTGAGGCAGACTGAACATTCATCTTTATTTCAATTGACATTTGCAGCTACAATTCACTTGGCACTCTAATCATGCTTATTCAAGAACATTTACATTTCTGATACTGCTGCGATAGGCAAAGGGCAGCATCTTAGCGAGAACAGAGGTAGAAGCAAAATACACAGTTATCCGATATGGAAGCTGACCAAGAGAAAGGTTTCAGTTCAAGTTGCGAATTAACTATGTCATCAGCATCATGCAAATCATATGATATGGACTGATCTAGAAATGAAACAGTCCAGAAATAGTTATTACTTTCTTTAAAACAAAGAGGAGAAATACAAAAATTTTAAATGAGGATTTAAGGGAATATTGCTAATTTAAATGGGAATTTGGATTTACATATTTTTTATCTTACATATTCCCCCTTTTTCAAAAAGAGAAAAGCTTGATTTTATATTACATATCCCCCTCCTTTTTCAAAGAGACAAAAGCTTGGTTACAGAAAAGACTTTTTAAGAGATAAAGTGCTACAGCAATAGCAAATGAAGATAAATAATTTGAAAAATACAAATCATAAAATTTTGTCAAAAATAATTTTTTAAATAATTGAAAAATATACACTTTGATAATATTTTAGAGTCCTAAGAAAATTTTCAGTCCAAAAGTCTTTATGTTTTAGAGTTCACATAATCACAATTTTCCAGGGTTAAAATCTTTGCACACAATAACACAATTATAAAAATTTTATACACTCATTACTTTTTTTAAATAATCACAACAAATTTCAAAATTTCATAACTAATTTTTATTATTATAACTTATATTTTAACATCATGAATTTTATAATAGTCTTCTAGAATTTATTATGGTTTTTACTGTTATTACATTTCTAATTCCTTATGTTACTCAAAATTGAAAGGCCCCGCAACTTTCTCCAAATACAAATGTATCCATCTATTACGTAAATCCATTTAAACTGACTGATATATTAATTCATCAGTGGTTAAAGGCTGGTCTGACAGTTATTAAACGCCTCCATTCCTTACATAAGGTAACCAGCCTTTATGAATTGCACCAAAACATTCCATTATACATAATTATAATTATATATGAAAAAATTATAAGGTGAGAACCTTCAAATTTCTATTGTATGCAGGGGTTAATAATGTTATTGTTTCTGAACCACAATGCCCAACCTATTCTACATTTTATATTCAATAATTCGTTACATAATTATAACATTCATCCAGCATCACGCTCAGAAACCACATTCACTTTAAACAACACTACAGAAGGGAATTCCAATATGTGTACACTGCACTCCACATTGTCAATCAAGGAATTCGCATATTTCTGGCACTAACATATGCATGGAAGCGCAATTTTGTACTCAATTGTATTTAAATAACATAAATAATTACAGCATAGGGCACTGGTTGCAACATTAACTTGTCAGCACATTTTTTTCTCATTATCCTTTAATTTTGATGACCAGTTAATAAAATGAAAATCTTACTGGGAAAGTTATTATTTCTGCAGTATAGGAATATATCATCTTGTATCTTTTAATGGCTCAACTATTTTGCATCAGTTTATAGAAAACAATTTATGTAGTGAATGCATATAAAGATTCCTACATTTTTTGAACTGCAACATTCTTAATATTGCATATTATCTTCTTAATATTAATCTACACAGGTTTATTAAATAAGTTTGTCATATGATAATTAGCAGATACTTTCATATTCAGTTTTCAATTTCCTGAATTTTATATGATTCATATGACAACAGAAACCAGTTAGGAATTTCTTGAATGGGAAGACTTTTTAAAAAGAATGTATATTAATAAGATGGTTAGTATCAGTTGGTTACTTAGCTGAACATGGCAAAGCATGTACAGGCTGATTAGTCTGCAACTTTAAAACATCCAGCAATGATAACAGAAACAACATATTTATAATGATCTAATAAATTTATTAAGTTTATATTTCAAGTTTTTGTAAAACTAAGTCATTGCAAAAGGACCTTCTTTAAACTAATGTACTATATGTTGAAAAATTCCAGTAATTTTCTGATATGTTAAATTCAATAGTCAGAAGATGTGTGCAGACTGCAGTACAGACTGATATAGTGATTCATTTTATCAGCTAATTTGCAACACATTCATGTGTGTAATCAACACATTATTATATTGACTATATCAAATGAAAAGTCTTCCAAACTTTTCATATTAAGTAAAGATTGTTTGCACTATAGTGACTGCCTGATAAATCAGGTAAGATCAACTGACTGACTGAAATTAAAAAGATTTTTCATGCCCAAAGAAAGTACAACTTTTCAAATTTTTTTTATGAATATATTCTCAAAACTTAAAAACATCTAGGAAAGATACTGGATGATATATTAGACACTTATCACATCACGAAAGGAGTTAATAGAGACTGTCTTCAAACCAAATAAAAGTTTAAAACTTTTTTATAAAGATATTATATGAAAATATATTTATCATTTTGGAGCAAATTTTATACATATGTGACTGTTTATGTACATGTAAATATATGCACTTAACAGCAATAATAATAAAAATAATGGATTTGGAAATGTTATATTCAATACAGACAAAGCTAAGCTCTCTAATAAAAACTCAAAAATTCCCAAATGAATTTCTCTTGACTGGGGGGAGGGCAACCTTTGAAAGGAAGGAAAAAGTATACAGCAATTAATTAATAAAATTAAAACAAGGGGGAAAAGGGCTTGTAAAATAAGATAGAAATATTGAAAATCCGTCACACAGTTAAGAATTTCACATGTCAATGTAAATAAAAGCCTTCATATTTGGTGAGTGCATTCATAAATTAGACTATTGGGAAAACATTTTATATCTTTGAAGTAATGTCTGTTATTTGCAATGCATTTCTGACAATAACTATACCTACGCTGAAAGTCTGGGCAAAAGTACTATTTTGGTATTGTATGGAAAACCCTCATCAAAGAGCTCTGAATGTCTCATTTCAGGTAGAGAACCAAAAAAAGTTTGCTGGAGCTAGATCAGGTAATCATAGTGAGATATTGAGGGCTACAACTCCTCTATCAGCCATAACCTCTTTCATGAAGAAGGCTGAATCTGCTTGGGTAATAACAAGGAGAAGGAACAAAGAGCCTGCCTTGCCATGTTCTGAACATATACTTTCACAGTTTATAAAAGATTAGTTAAAAATCTGTGAGCCCTCATGACATCTCTTCTAAAATCCTAGAAGACCTATATAAGGCGAAACTACATCAAGGTTTGAAAAGCATTTCGATACTGATTTCAGTATGGATGAATTGAAAAACGGTCTTAGAACTTTCGTGAAGGGTAAAAGTGCAGGCCCTGATGGGATCTCACATGATTTCCTTACTAACCTTAGAGATTCTACAAAACATGTATTATTGAAGTTTATAAACTTGTAGGGATTTATATTCATTTTTACTAACCAGTTATGTTTATGCTTTCTTTCCTATAAGCCTTCATTCCCCTAATTGTCAATGCCAGAATATTTAAATTTGGTAGCACACATGAAGAAATGCAAATTCTACCAGTGGCAAAAAAAAAGGTTTAAATATGCAATTCTAGAAGGGAAAGTTAGAGAATGTGGGCAAGCACTGTACCTTTGTAGCGTGACTTTCTGTTTCTGCATTTATTGCTGGTTAAAGTGGTGTAAGAGCTATTACTTTGCTGCCACAAGACTTTGACGCAATTTTGAATAACAGGATTATCTGAGCCCTGATAAAAAAAAAAAAAAAAAACTCTATTGTTTGTTACCATCTTTGAATTTTTAGTTTAGTTCTTGTTAGTTGAGTTATTGCCCAAGCAAGGCGTAGTTTGTTAGTGGCAAGTCGATGCATTTTGAAGTTTAAAGAGTTTTAATAGAGGGTTCTTTTAACCCTTCTCCTGCCTGGTTTCTCAACTTACTTCAGCTGTTACTCCAAAAGTTTAATATGAGCTATCATAAACTAAACTTGGAGAAATGGTTTGTCAAGTGTCAGGAGAAAGGCTATAATACCAGTTCTCAAATCTAACAAATCTGAAGAGAATTTGGACAGTTATCACCTGATCTCTTATAAACATTATACATAAATTAACTGAGAGTATGGTTGCTAACAGATTTTTGCTGATATTGGATGAAGCTGGTGTGATTTCTGAAAGGCAAGTGGGTTTTGAAGACACAGATGTACTTCTGAACAAATAGTCTGATTATCTCAAGAGACAAAGGATGGCTTTCACAGATTGCAAGGTACCCTTGCTATATTCACAGATTTCAAAAATGCTTTTGATAAAATTTGGAGAGCTAGATTGCATAAAAGGCTGAACACCTGTGGCATTTCTGGCAACTTACATGGATTAAGAATTTTCTTGACCAGCAATTTATAAATGTTAAATATGGTCAAAATGTATCAGGTTATCAACAAACAAAACAGGATTTACCTCATGAAGTGGTACTGAGTCCTATTTATTATTATTATTATTATTATGGCAAATGATTTAAATGACAATATTTCTAGATCTGTCCCGGGCATTAATATCTTGTTATTTGCTGATGATGTGGTGATCAGCTAAATGTTCTTAACACCTGGGACTCATGAAAATAATATGATAGTAAATACTGAAAAAACTACCTCCCAGTTGTACTAAATACTCCTTAGTACTAAATACCATGACATCTGTCTTCATTGTAAAAATAAAGATGTAAACAGAATATATGATACTGTTTATTTAGGCATTCATTTAGGTCCAAAATTATCTCAGAAAAAAAAAATAAATAAATGCAGCCACCGACTAAGGACATTTGAGATATAAACTATTGAAATGTCTAGTTGGTATCACTTGGGGCTCAACCCAAGACTTTTTATGTACAGCCTATAAAAATTATGTTCATCCTGTTGTTGAATTTGGTAATGAGATTTCATTATTCCCTCAGAAACCAGCTTGATATTTTCCAAAACAACATGTTGTGACTGATTACTGGTGGAACAAAATCGATTCCCATTGTTACTATCGAATTACAGATAGACTTGGAGCTTTTAAGTTAACGATGCAAAAGGAGTGCTATGAATCTTGCTGAAAAAATCATAAGAAGAAAAATTTTTTTGCTATAGACCAACAAGTTAAAGACTCACAGATCTTTCCTTTCAACTGTATATGATCTTTATGATACTTACGATATTCCTACACTCAATCGCCAGGTTTTCTTGAGGAGTGGAATCCCAGTGATAAAAAATGCCAATTCTGGAGCTTATTCAAGTAATTTCAGTATTAGCTGTCTTGTTGGGAAATATTGTGACAATTTTGATAGAGAGATAGCAGTTATAACATATGCAATTGATAAATAAATAAATAAATAAATAAAGCCTATGAAATCAACCTAAATCAATCAATGAAAAACACTGCACTAACTGATATTTTGTCACTTAGTTCGAACTATAATGAAAATGACCAGGTTCATTCTTGTAAAATGAAACTTTTTGAGCAAAGGGAAAACAGAAAGAGCATTGCCCTTCAGTGGATTCCAAACCATTGTGCTATTTCTGGAAATGAGCACAGAGGCAGACTTGCCAAGGCCAGATCCCTTATGGCCCAACCTGATTCCCCTTTGCCCTTTTCATAATATTTAAAGAATTATATATTAAAAGAAACATAATAGAAAAATAGCAGACTGTCTTTATATGTTGATGCAGCAGTGGATAAGTGAAATATACTGCTCAACAAAAGAAGTAAAATCTCCAGTTCCTTACTTCGGGCTGTTGAAGTTACTTGCTTTCGTTTGACAATTGGCCATTATTATTTACAGAAATGTTTACATCAGATTGGAGTTAAGGCTTCAGATCATTGCTCTCTGTGTCATCAGGGTAATATGGGTGGTGACCACCTCAAGAACTGCCCTACAACTCTATCGAGGCTAATTTTTAGCCTTGCTTTTTTTACACTTTCATCATTTTATTGGGCTGCTTATCAACTAATGGCAGAAATGCAGAAAATGGGCATAAGATAGAGAAAAAATATTCCTCTTTCCTTCTCTTCACTTATTCAATATTTTCCTGACTATGAAAAGTCATTGACCTATCAGTTTTGAGAAGAACATTTAATGGAATCCTATACATCCCAAAAATATTTAAATCATTCATAAATATGCTTTACACATATGACTTCATATCCATATACTTCTCTCAGGATGTCATGAATTTCTTTCACCTAACTTTGAATTTAAAAAAAAAATCTGAAAGGTTTCAGATTTTAATTATGTCCAAAGGGGCGTTTAGCATTTTGCGTGTTAACTTTATTTATTAAATACCATGTTCTTCGCACTTAAACCATAAAATTCAGTTCAACAGCAATATCACAGAATAATTTTAAACTGAGCATATCTTTAGAAATTTCGGTACACACTCTCACGCGCTGGAGATAAAAATGTTTTTCTGTACAACGTTGGTATTGCTGGCTTTGAAATCTTTGAGTTTGTTAATGAAAAATCCGTTAAAGTTTTAGAGACTATTGTTATGAATTTCACATTTATTTGGCTATTTATTTAGAATTGTGACTAGACTGCGGATTACGGGCCAGTCGCCAAATGAAGCGAAATCGTGCCAAATCTGGTAACCTCTTGGCGTCATGAAAATCATTAGGATTTAAGGTTACAGTTTATAGCATTTAAGCGGGCTTTTTGAATTTTCATCATTTCACTGTTCTTCTAGTAAATTGTGTCAGCAAAATGGCTGACGTCGAAAGAGTTGAACGTGTGGATTTTACTTATTTGATTTGGTTGCAAGATAAGGGCAAAAGATGTGTGATAGAATGGTGCATGAATTATGGTTTGATTGCGGAAATGTACGAATGTCTTAAGTGTAAAAATAGTATGAAATTACTTGAAATGAAAGGTGCGACAGATTTTTTGAATGGAGGTATGTGTTCATTATATGTGGTTAAGCACATGATTGAAATGAGCCGTAGAGTCGGTGTTGAATGAGCGCGCCATTTTGAATTTCATCTTCATTGTATTGTTACATTTTAGTGTGGATATAAACAAATGCGAGTTTCTACTATTTATTACAAATAAAAAATTATTGTAAAAATATAAATTATGTAGTTAAAGTTGTTTAACCACTTTTTTTTTTTTTTACTATCCTATTGCTCATGTTTCAGTAAATCGAAATTTTGAATTTTACCTTTTTTTTCTTCTGCATTTTTTTTTTTAAGTTTTATATTAAATATGATTCCGATCATTTATTGCTCATTTACTGCTTATTACAATTTCTTAAATTTCGTGCTAAAACATTTTATATTAACTTTCAAATACTTTATCGTTTTCTTGAACTTCTGTTTTAGATATTTTTGCATGTTTACACGATTCATTCAAATTTGCAACCATCTAATATGGCGATATGATGAGTTAGTGATTTTCTAAAACGTGCAAAAATAACCGATTTGGTGACCTTTCGAAAATGTGCCAAATTGGCCCGTAATATGCAGTTTTACCAGAATTGTAATTAAAATTCCTTTTTATTTTCCCGTGCAATGCAGATGATTTTTAAAGAGAAAGCTACATCAAAATAAAAATTTTAAAAAAAATAAAAAATAAATAAATAAAAATAAATAAAATAAGCAGTAAACTGAAAAGTGAAGCGATGCAGAATGCCAAAACGAAAGTAATAATCCTTTGAGATTCAAATCCCTTTGGATTAAAAACTACTCTATTATACAGTTATTGCTACAAATGTTGCATGCTAGAGTATTACTAATAGAAATCTCTAATGCCTACTCCTATGCCATGTGTTCAAACACATCATGTAGTATCTTTTCTGCACTTCGTTGTTCATCCATATACATCATATGACATTATTCACGAAATTTTATTGTCCTATTTTATTATTGACATCTTATAAAATTTAGCATCTGTAATTCAAAATTCATCCAATGGCACAGCAGCAAATCTTGAAATAAATGTTACAACATAATTTTGATTCAAAATATATTAACTTATTAATTAAATCATTTTTCTAAATTTTACTTTCCATTTCTGATTCATTTTATGAAATTTTATCATTTTCTTACATTTTTACAAACATAAACATTCCAATGCGAAAAAAAAGCCTGAATCAAAATACTTCATAAATTAAATAAATTGAAAATAAAATTAATAATGAATGTGCACATAATCATGAAAACAAAATAATATACCATTTATGAATTTAAAGCAAAATTAAATAGAAAGACTTAGCTAAGAAAATTAGTTATATCTTTACAAAATACTCTACAACTCGATGAAAATCACAAGACAGAAACTGGAATTTGTACATTTTGAATTTGAACAATGCTATAACATTTTTTTTTAATCAATATTCTCTTCACAACATTTCTTTTTTCTCAATATTTAGTGATCAACAACTTTTCTAGAATTATTTTTGAAAGAGGTGATCTAAAGTCAGACAGTTGAAATCAGAGAAATTTAGTGATTCACCAGAAGATCACGAGATGTGATAAAAAACTGTAAGAGGAATGGCAGCTCTAAAGTGCATATACAGTATAAAATCCTACATCCGTTGGGACTTTGGTGATTCTGAATTTCAGATAATCCCATTAAACCCAGTAAGATGACATGCAGATATAATAACACCGGTACTTCACTTATTGTTTAGGTCTTATTGTTAGGTGCTAACCCCCTTCTTCCCATAGCCAGAGCAGATGCAACTTGCCTCTGCAACTGGGAGTCAGAATTTATGACCGGTAAAAATTTTAGAATTTAGAAGAGCACCAAGCAGCAAAAATTAGGGATGGATGGCTAATTTTTAGAATTTAGGAGAGACACTGCTCAGTATAATTTAGGAACCAAGAAATTAAGAGTTTCATGAGGTGCTGGGCAGCAAAATTTAGGACCCACACAGATTGCACCAGGTGGCAAAATGCACAGCACTGGCACTGCTCTACCTAACTACTCAAGGGCTGAAAGTGTGATCCTAGCCAATATCAATACAACGGCTATCAAGGCATAATTATTAGGCACAGGGCGATTCCCTAGCCAGCAGGTATTTTAAATAAGTGACATGCAGAAATCTCAGTTAGAGTACACAAGCCTCCTTTTGTTATTATATTCTCTGCTGCTAGACTTTGTTTTAGGGGAGGCAATTTTTATTATTATTTTTTTGACTGATGGTCTGGATTTCAGACTTTGCATTGTATTTTAATGATTGCTATCAGAATCTCAAACATTTTGCAAAACAATCATCAAATAAATGCACATTTTTTTGCCTTGAATTTTGACACTAATTACCTTCATTCCAGCTTCTTTGATTTTCCTTATAACTTCTAATGGCTCTTCAGTCGCCTCAATATGAAATGTATATTGTTCTGCACCTGCATCAGCCATTGGATCAATCCACTGCAAATATAATTTTAATAAAATATGTATATCACATGCTTATAGAACAAAAAAAAAAAAAATTCTGACTGCATTAGGAAATTGGTGGCATGCAAAATTTACCATTCTAAAGAATGTTATAAATGTGCAATGTGGCATTTTCATTTGATAATTCTGATGATCAGATATTATGAAGAACTGTTAAGATTTTCAAGTATTTTAATGCAAGTTTAAATAATATTATAAAGAACTTGTATAAAGTACTTATTGTACAGTTAACAACATCTGAAATATGAAGCTTATATAAATATGGATTATATGGGCGGAACTAAACTAATAAACCAATTGCAGATTATTAATAAATACAATAAAATTCCACATGGAAGATAACATTTTAATAGCTTAGAAAAAGCACACAAACACATACTTCTTTATTATGCCATTAAACTTCTTTATTATGCCATCTGATTGGGGATGTAAAGGTGTCATTTGGATTTTGTCGACGCCTAGTAGTTTGCAGAGCTCTTTAATTACAGCCGAGGTAAAATTTCTTCCTTGAGTGGAATGTAACTGAAAGGCACTCTGAAGCTGGAAACCAAATGTTGTATCATTACCACCCTGAGAGCCTCTTGATCAGGAATAGGATAAGCTTTAGGCTACTTGGTGAAGTAATCAATGACAATGAGAATGTATTTGTTGCCATCAGAAGTTCGTGGCAGTGGTCCCAGGATGTCACAGGCCATGCGTTCAAAAAGCGCTCCTACACTACTCCTACACACACACTATTTTGCAGCTTGCCTCGGCTGCATTTCTTCGGTCCTTTCCAACTCACACAAGCATCGCAAGATCGGCACAACTTTTACATGTCATCCTTTGCATTACTCTAGTAGAAATGCTCTC
The DNA here is from genome assembly GCA_000611955.2 of Stegodyphus mimosarum. Classification (NCBI taxonomy): domain Eukaryota; kingdom Metazoa; phylum Arthropoda; class Arachnida; order Araneae; family Eresidae; genus Stegodyphus; species Stegodyphus mimosarum. The sequence continues at coordinate 375,423 of KK117023.1, forward strand.
AAACTCTCTGCAAGGTCTTCATTATTCTGAAGTGGCCTCCTTAAGACTGCTATGTAGTTCTTTAAGGCAGTGCTCCACAACCTTTTCTCACCTGCGACGCACAAAAAATCTTTCTGGAATTTCGTGGCACACCAAAAGCTAATGTATATACGTATTGATTTATACACAAAATTTACAATAAATTTTTGTTTTTAATTTGAAAAATATACAATTATAAAATCATAACATATTTATTTATATGCAATCATAATAATTATCAATGTGATACCTGCGCTTGCTTCAATGAACACAAAAGTTTTATATTCGGCTCAATATCTGACAACGCAACACGAAGTTCTTGGTCAAGATCTTTTAAGCATGACCGCTTATCATTTTTAATTAATAATAGAGTTGAAAAACTTCGCTCGCATAAATATGTCGTAGAAAATGGAAGTAATGTTAAAATTGCTTTTTCGGAAATATGAGGATATTCTTTTTTAACGTAAATCCAGAAAACATCTAATGGAACTTCGGAGAAGTATAATTTTAAAGTCGTGTCACTTTTCAAATCTGTAAACTCCTCTCGAATTTTTAGAGGCAGCGCTTCCGTAGAATTTATTACATTGTTTGCAAAAGGATTTCGAATCCAATCGTATTGTTCCATATTAATGGAATAAAAATATTGATCAAATTTCAGCTGAAGCATACTTAAATGTTGTTGGGCCAGATCCAGAATTGATTGTTTGTTTTCTGTTGTAACAGAAAACAAACAATCAATTCTTCTTCTGTACATTTCTAAACATCCTTTTTGCAACTCTTTCTCCCAAAGTTTTTTAATAAATTCATTTCGACCTTGCATTTTTTTATTAAGTTCATTCAAATGCTCGAATATATCAGCCATGTATGCAAGCTTGGCTATCCAGTAATCATCATCGAGGTGCTGGCATATTTCGAGCATATTATGTGTTAAAAGAAATTCACACACCTCGTGACGAAGCTCAAATAATCTAGCCAAAACTTTGCCTCGGGATAGCCAGCGAATTTCTGTATAAAATAATAATGATTCATATTCGGCTCCCATTTCTGCGCAAAGTAATCTAAAAATTCGCGAATTTGTGGCTCTTGATTTAATTAAGTTTATGATTTGGACGCATTCATTCATCGTGTTCAAAAGTTCTTCTGGTAAATTCTTGGCCATCAATGCTTCTCGATGTATGCAGCAGTGTGTAAAATGTACCATCGGATTTTTTTGTTTCACACAAGAGACAAACCCTTTTTTACAACCTGTCATTGCCGCAGCGCCATCCGTGCAAACAGCAATGCAGTTGCTCCATTGAATATTACAAATTTTGAAGAAATCATCAGTTACTCGAAAAATTTCTTCGCCGGTTGTTCGCTCTGGAACCTCCTTACAAAATAAATAATGTTCTTTAATAAAGCCCTCATCAACGAAACGTACAATAGCTATCAGCTGTGCTTTATTTTTAATATCAGTTGTTTCATCGATCTGAAGCGCAAATTTTTCAGCCGATAACAGTTTTTTAATCAATGTTTCTAAAATATCGCTTGACATATCACAAATACGTCTTTTAACTGTATCAGCAGACAATGGAATTTTATTCACTTCCTCAGCTTCATTGGGCCCAAGCATAAGTCGGACAATTTCCATGCATGCTGGTTTAATAAGCGATTCGCCGAGAGTATGTGGCTTCTTCTAGCGTGCAATTAATTTAGAAACATGATAGCTAGCCTCTAGTGCCTTTTCAGAAACTGTTACGGCCGACTTCATAAATTTCTTCTGTTTTTTATTTTGTTCTAAACACCTCTTAAAATATTGTTTGTCTTTGTTGGCGCAGCTGGGGTGGTTTGAATATAGATGCCGCTTTAATTTACTGGGTACCATTGACTCGTTTGATAGCTGATCGCCACAAATGATGCACTGTGGTCTTGGTGATGTTTCATCGCCACACCACGAGAATCCATATTTAATGTAATCCTCGTCGTACTTTCTTCAGGTTTTTTGTAATGCTTGTAGGTGAATCTTCATCATCTGTACGTGAAGAAGAATCTTTCTGGCGTAAAAATTTATCCATATTTAAAGGGGTAAAAACTAAAAAAATTTTATACGAAGAACATTAACAAAACATTATTCAGTAAGATAATATATCGTGCGACGACAAGAATGTGGTCTTATGGCAGCCACATTCTTCGTTAAGCATGACCTGGTGATCAGAAAGATGACGTATTAAAGAGGAGTTTTAAAGTAACAACAAACCGACGCAACATTGAATCAACAGCATTTGCTATTAATTTCATATTCGTCCTTTTATTTGTTTTATGACAGACGCAACCGTCCTTTATAAATAATTGCAAAACTTATTATTTTTATTCAGGGGATTGAAGATTATGATTTCAATGACAGAAAATAAACTAAATAAAAATATTAAATCCAAAACAAACCATTTTTACGAAGCCGAGGCTACGAATAATGTCTCCGCTTACATAATAAAATATCTTTAATTGTAAAAACGTGTTTATTTAACTTTGTGTTGTGAAATATTGACAACAGTAACGTATGGTTGCACGTGATGTACCGGACGGCAGTGTAAATAACACATGCGCATAACGGGTATTCTGCTTTATCTGTGATCAATTAGGTGGATCTTGGTTGTACATGTACACACTATGCAGTTTTTAACCGTCTCACGATGCACCGTTGAATAATTATTTACTTATAATAATCATTCTATAGTATATTTAAAAATAATTGTTGATAAAAACTTGTTTTTGTATAAATTTACTAGAATTCAATTAATTTTTGTATACCATTTTTTGTTATTACTGACTGCGAAATTAAAAAAAAAAATTAAAAAACAAAAATTCTTCAATTTGATTGGTTTACTTCAAATTTAAAAAAAAAAAAAACAGTTTTAGAGCTATTATTTTTAATTAAAATGGTCTGAAACCAATATATTTCGTTTAAATTTATGTTTAAAAAAAAGTTATATATTTTTGAGTTCCGAGTTATCAAGGAAGTGCTGAAAAAATTCAAATGCTCACACACTTACAACCACACAACAGTGAAATATATAAAAACATTTAAAATAGACATTATTAAGGGGAAAAAATTGTCATTGTGTATTAAATACATGATAAAAAAGTGCAAAATGTCAAATACATGTATTTGATTGCGGCACACCGGTTGCGGAGCACTGTTTTAAGGACATCCAGGATCCGGGATTTTGGATGTATCAGCTGCTATCGGAAAGCCTTTCCACCATCCGATTCAAATTTGCAGCACAAGATGCCATTTTGAATATGGAGTAAGTTCCAGAAAGCCCAATATTATTTTGTCATAGAAATATAGATTGAAATGTCCTGCCAGGTAGGTTTTCTGTTTGAAGACTCCGTTAAGTCAATTATGGGGTTAATGTCGCCATCTTCTAACTGGTTTTTCCTGACTTTTTTGTCCCTCCATGGGTCTCAATAAGCCGATGTTGATGTTGTAACTTGTTGTGCGACTGGATTAAGCAGCTAGTATTTTGATTTGACCCTGGAATAATATCAGCAGCTTTACGGGTAGGGTCTTCTAGACTTGACTCGGCATTTCCATGTGATGATCCCTTCCAATGACGGATAGTGATGCCATATTCCTGGAATCTCTGTACCTCACTTCTGACACCAAAAATTGTTGCATGTGTCTGCATGTTTTATTAAAAGAAATACTTCAAAGTTTCGAAATTTTCTCCAAAAATACTCATACAGTATGTATGCATGTGTGTATGTATGTAGGTGGATACACACATATATAAATGCATACATGAACATATACATTCATCCATACATACATATCTGAATCTGGTCCTAATAACAGAACAGCACCAAAATTATTTTATGGAGAATTGGAAAAATATATTCTCTTAAATTGTAAAGGGAAAATACATAATATATATGTAATAATAAATGCAAGGAAAAGACAGAACAGCGTTGGTACGTAATAGTTAAGATATTATAGATTGTATATCTATATTGAAGAGGAAGAATTCTGCCTGCGTAGTATGCTAATGCGCTGACTCAGTAATATCTAAGAAACTTGGCAGTCCAGGTGGTTTTAATTCCATTTTTATTTTCCAGTTGATGTACGTGGCCACACACTTCACACTCTAGTCATGCCTATTCAAAAACATTTACATTATTGCGATAGGAAGCGTGCACAATGAAATAGCGATGAAGCAGCACACAGAGAGGAGCTGAAGAGCACAGTTATACAATATGAAAGCACACGAAGAGAAAGGTTGTGGTTTCAGTTCCCAATTATTACGTCATCAGCACTGCCCAAGCCATGCAAAATGGAATGATCTAGAAATGACACAAACCAGAGAAGTTATTATGATTTTTAGAACAGAGAGGGAGAATTGAAGAGTTACCATTACTTTAAATTATAATTTTAATTCACATATTCTTTATCTTACATATATATCATTTCAGAAAAAGTATAAAAAGCCTGACTTCCTTTCAGCACATTCCTATTTTCTGAATGTGGCTCCAAATAAACTCTCAGCTCAGCACATATTATCATGACAGTAAATTTTGACAGTCTAAAGTATGCAAAGAAATTTTCAGTAAAAGGAAAAACATTGTCATATTTTCAATAAATCTGATGCCATTTTAGAGATCTGCAAGTATTCTTTATTTAAATATGAAAAAAGTAGCATTAAAAACACATAAAAAGGCACGCTCAACTTCCACCACTCACGCCAGAGAATAGGCTGGATGAACTACTTTTTACTTGCATAGCTGAATTACTTGACATTTTGATTAGATTTTAATGAATATTTGGTTAAAGTTACTTATAAGAAGCATATTGTCAATTTTTTTAAAAAGATCCCAAAACTACCAATATTTATCATAATTCGGCAAACATTATCAATATATTAATAGAAAACAATTAAAAATACAAATTTAAATATAAATATGGTAATAAAAAATAAAATTTACAATTAACACAACAAAAGCAATAAAAATACTGTTAAAATACAAAAAAGATTCATTAAACAATTACTATACCGTATATTACTGCTTTTCACATTACTGTTTTCTATACAAAGCAATATGTTTTCAATTAAAAAAAAAATCAGAGAATTAACAAACTTGGAACTGCATGCATTATTAATTATTAAATTAAATACTGCATACATATTACATGATACATTACTGCTTTTTCTTCCTGTGTACATACTGACCTGCACTTAAACAACATTAAAGAATTCCAAAAACTCAGTAATGTGCAAGTTTATATTCAAAATGCTATATCATTTGGTTTCTCTTTTAACATGTAGCCATTCACTGGAATATTTGGTGCATAGCACTAAATGAAAAATGGTAGCAAAATAATTTTGAGCTCAAGAAACTTTCCATCTTGAAAGCGTCATTCCTTTGTAGGTAGATCATCCAAAAAATTTCTGCACTTCTTCAATGTTTTCCTGGTTGGAATGCACTTTAGCCCACTGCTTGGCGGCGATTGTTTTTGAATGAGCAATAAAGGCGCCAACATGGGTAACTCCGTATATCCGCCAACATGGCTGACTAGGTATTTTGAAGCTATAGAAACATTGCCTACATTGTGCAATTCGCTGATGTTTTTTTTAAGTTAAAACGGAATGCTGTGCACATGGCATTTTCTTGTAATTTATTTTCATTATTTTAGCTTATTTTGTTGATTTGTGTACGTTGCCTACATTGTGCAATTCGCTGAAGTTTTTTTTAAGTTTAAAAGGAACGCTGTGCACATGGCATTTTTTTGTAATTTATTTTCGTTATTTTAGCTTATTTTGTTCATTTGTGTACATTGCCTACATTGCGCAATTCACAGATTTTTTTTTTAAGTTAAAACAAAACGGTGTGTACATGGTATCATTTGTAATTTTAATGCCCTTTTAAAAAAAATTCCTTCTTTCTTCGATGCCATTTTAGTTACGTTTTCGCGTAGCGTGTCGGGAAGGTTATGTAACGGCATAAAATGTGTAAGTATTACAACATAAAATGTAAATAATTAATTTAAACCTGACAAATATTTTAATGATCATAATGTTCGTTTTGCATATTATTTTATTATCTTTTTGTGGCAACAGTTTCCATAAGGTTTTCGCGCAGCGTGTCGGGAAGGTTGCAATTGCAAAGACGTTTCGCAGAAACGTGCCGAATTGGCGATTTTCAAAACATCGCCAAGCAGTGGGCTAAAGCGCATTTTCACCGTTTTCCTATCATAAATTACCATATTTAGTGTTGTCACAGGAATATCCAGTTTCTTTGATAAATAAACTTTCATCAAACCAATTCAACCCATCAAACCAATTCAACCCATCAACCATTCTTATCAAATTCTTTCAAGATTTGAATTTTATATTTTAACGAGAATGCCTTTTACTTTTGAGACAATGTGTATTAGTTTCAGTTAATTAGAGCTTAGTTTATTAAACATAATATCCTGTTCAGAAGGAAAAAACTATATCTATTTTTCCTTCCCAATAATCCTATGTATTTATGAACTGGTTTTCAACTTATGTACCACACATGTGATGTTTCATGCCTTTGTTTCCTTCTCCTATTCCCACTTTCAGAGAAAATACCTGAAAAGTGGGAGAGCGATATGTAAAATCAATGCAATAAGTTGAGCAAAAGTTACGTGCAACTGAAGTTATATGGCATATAAAATGAATATTTCATTAGTAAAATAAATAGGATTGAATCAGGACCAAGATGAAAAGATGCATAACTGTAAATGGCATAAATGAGAAATGTATAAATGGTGTTCCACTCCATTTATGTATATTCTGATAAATATTAAGAAGTGAAAATTGAAATTACATTAAAATTTAGTTATTTATTTGAAATTTAGTCTCATTTTTTTAAAAAATGTGGCCCATCAGCATCTTTGAGGTCTTGCATTTGCCCACATGTAATTTGAGACCACTGCTCAACATAATTATATGCCTTTCAGCAATCAGAAATAATAATCGATCCCTCTTGTAACTTCTAGCAGAACTTCCTTCAGTTAACCCTTAACAATCTTAAAAAAAAAAAAAAAAAAAACACACATTTTAAGTTTTCCAAATATCTAATACCATTCACTCTTCTCCCATGATAATACTTTTGCTTCTTGAACTTGCTTTCATCTACTATAATTACATCAGGACACAAAATCGTACTACTTTTATACACACACACACACACACCTCCCCACTTTCATACATACACATCTCCCCACATACTTCTATATGGAAACGTAATGCATTTTCCTGACACATTTATCTCAAGATAACGTTTTCTGTACCCACATATGTGCCATCATTAATATTTGAATTACAGTCAACTTAGTCACTTCAAACCAGCTATTTTTCCTTACCTCTTCACATGATGTTCGTTCATTTCTTTCTTCTGACACTCCCTAATTAAACCATTAATCAGTTCCTTTCCTTCCATTAAAGGCCATATCATAAATGTACTCCAAACCTTTAACTTCCTCTGCAATAAAACCTCTTTTTATGCACCTCTTTTCATGTGTAATATGCACATTTTTCCAATCATGAAAAAGCCCTAAACTGTATCTTTTCACCATGACCACACAAATGACTTAGAACTAAAAAAGGAATGCAATTTTTATTTTATAAAAATATGCAGCTAATTTTTGATGTTTAAAAATATGGAGTTTTAAAATTAACAAACAGCATTTAAAAAAATGTGGCCCCTCCAGACAGAATAATGGTTAGGTGAGCCTGACTGCGATACTGAAGGCCCGAGTTCAGATCCCAAAGAAGGCATGGATGCACAATTGTCTGTCCCTTCACAGGAGGTAGCAGTGGCTGATTCTTAGGTGCCTTCACAACAAAATGGTCACCAGTTCTGCCTTAGCAGTGGCCAATGCCATTATAGGCAAGTACCCGCCATTCATTAAAAAAAATAATTAAAAACTGATAACATGTGATCGAGAAAAAACTATCTCACAAACTCATTAAATTCTGTTACCAATTAAATTTTTGCTGTTTAAAAATTTAGAGTTTTGGATTTAACAAACAGCCGACACATGACTAAGAAGAAACCGTGTTTACGCATTATCACGTCAACTGTAAAACTGTTGCCAGGCAGCACAATTCAGTACCCATTACGGCTAGACTGCAGATTACGGGCCAGTCGCCAAATGAAGCGAAATTGCGCCAAATCTGGTAACCTCGCGGCATCATGAAAATCGTTAGGATTTAAGGTTACAGTTTATAGCATTTAAGTGGGCTTTTTGAATTTTCGTCATTTCACTGTGCTTCTAGTAAATTGTGAGCAAAATGGCTGACGTCGAAGGAGTTGAATGGATTTTACTTATTTGATTCGGTTGCAAGATAAGGGCGAAAGATGTTAGATAGAATGGTGCATGAATTATGGTTTGATTGCGAATATGTACGAATGTCCTAAGTGTAAAAATAGTATGAAATTACTTGAAATGAAAGATGCGACAGATTTGTGTGAATGGAGGTGTGTGTTCGTTATATGTGGTTAAGCACATGGTTGAAATGAGCCGTAGAGTCGGTGTTGAATGAGCGTGCCATTTTGAATTTCATCTCCATTGTACTGTTACAGTTTAGTGTGGATATAAACAAATGCGAATTTCTACTATTTATTATAAATAAAAATTTATTGTAAAAATATAAATTACGTAGTTAAAATTGTTTAACCACTTTTTGTTTTTTTTACTGCTCATGTAGTAGTAGTTATCAGTAGATCGAAATTTTGAATTTTATCATTTTTTTTCTTCTGCTTTTTTTTTTTCAAAGTTTTAGATTAAATATGAATCAATGCTTTCCAGTCATTTATTGCTCATTTACTGCTTATTACAATTTCTTAAATTTCGTGCTAAAATGTTTTACTCCATTTTGCTACTGTCTTAAAAATGGTATGTATTATGAAAAGGGTGAAAATGCGCTTTAGCCCACTGCTTGGCGATGTTTTGAAAATCGCCAAGTCGGCGCGTTTTTGCGAAACGTCTTTGCAATTGCAACCTTCCCGACACGCTGCGCGAAAACCTATTGTAAACAAAACATAGAATTCTAAAGCATAAATTAGTATGGAAACAGTTGCCACAAAAAGATAATAAAATAATATGCAAAACGAATATTATGATCATTAAAATATTTGTCAGTTAGGTTTAAATTAATTATTTACATTTTATGCCGTCTCCGCGAAAACACATGAAAAGAGGTGCATAAAAAGAGGTTTTATTGCAGAGGAAGTTAAAGGTTTGGAGTACGTTTATGATATGGCCTTTAATGGAAGGAAAGGAACTGATTAATGGTTTAATTAGGGAGTGTCAGAAGAAAGAAATGAACGAACATCATGTGAAGAGGTAAGGAAAAATAGCTGGTTTGAAGTGACTAAGTTGACTGTAATTCAAATATTAATGATGGCACATATGTGGGTACAGAAAACGTTATCTTGAGATAAATGTGTCAGGAAAATGCATTACGTTTCCATATAGAAGTATGTGGGGAGATGTGTATGTATGAAAGTGGGGAGGTGTGTGTGTGTGTGTGTATAAAAGTAGTACGATTTTGTGTCCTGATGTAATTATAGTAGATGAAAGCAAGTTCAAGAAGCAAAAGTATTATCATGGGAGAAGAGTGAATGGTATTAGATATTTGGAAAACTTAAAATGTGTGGTTTTTTTTTTTTTTTTTTTTTAAGATTGTTAAGGGTTAACTGAAGGAAGTTCTGCTAGAAGTTACAAGAGGGATCGATTATTATTTCTGATTGCTGAAAGGCATATAATTATGTTGAGCAGTGGTCTCAAATTACATGTGGGCAAATGCAAGACCTCAAAGATGCTGATGGGCCACATTTTTTAAAAAAATGAGACTAAATTTCAAATAAATAACTAAATTTTAATGTAATTTCAATTTTCACTTCTTAATATTTATCAGAATATACATAAATGGAGTGGAACACCATTTATACATTTCTCATTTATGCCATTTACAGTTATGCATCTTTTCATCTTGGTCCTGATTCAATCCTATTTATTTTACTAATGAAATATTCATTTTATATGCCATATAACTTCAGTTGCACGTAACTTTTGCTCAACTTATTGCATTGATTTTACATATCGCTCTCCCACTTTTCAGGTATTTTCTCTGAAAGTGGGAATAGGAGAAGGAAACAAAGGCATGAAACATCACATGTGTGGTACATAAGTTGAAAACCAGTTCATAAATACATAGGATTATTGGGAAGGAAAAATAGATATAGTTTTTTCCTTCTGAACAGGATATTATGTTTAATAAACTAAGCTCTAATTAACTGAAACTAATACACATTGTCTCAAAAGTAAAAGGCATTCTCGTTAAAATATAAAATTCAAATCTTGAAAGAATTTGATAAGAATGGTTGATGGGTTGAATTGGTTTGATGGGTTGAATTGGTTTGATGAAAGTTTATTTATCAAAGAAACTGGATATTCCTGTGACAACACTAAATATGGTAATTTATGATAGGAAAACGGTGAAAATGCGCTTTAGCCCACTGCTTGGCGATGTTTTGAAAATCGCCAATTCGGCACGTTTCTGCGAAACGTCTTTGCAATTGCAACCTTCCCGACACGCTGCGCGAAAACCTTATGGAAACTGTTGCCACAAAAAGATAATAAAATAATATGCAAAACGAACATTATGATCATTAAAATATTTGTCAGGTTTAAATTAATTATTTACATTTTATGTTGTAATACTTACACATTTTATGCCGTTACATAACCTTCCCGACACGCTACGCGAAAACGTAACCAAAATGGCATCGAAGAAAGAAGGAATTTTTTTTAAAAGGGCATTAAAATTACAAATGATACCATGTACACACCGTTTTGTTTTAACTTAAAAAAAAAATCTGTGAATTGCGCAATGTAGGCAATGTACACAAATGAACAAAATAAGCTAAAATAACGAAAATAAATTACAAGAAAATGCCATGTGCACAGCGTTCCTTTTAAACTTAAAAAAAACTTTAGCGAATTGCACAATGTAGGCAATGTTTCCGTAGCTTCAAAATACCCAAGTTGGCGGATATACGGAGTTACTCATGTTGGCGCGTTTATTGCTGATTCAAAAACAATCGCCGCCAAGCAGTGGGCTAAAGAGCATTCCAACCATGAAAAGTTTTAATATTGCTGATGCCATAAAATACATAGTTATAAACTTTCAAATACTTTATCGCTGTTTTACTTGCACTTCTGTTTTAGATATTTTTGCATGTTTACAAGACTTTTTTTGGCATGTTTACAAGATTCATTCAAATTCGCAACCATCTAATATGGCGATATGATGAGTTAGTGATATTCTAAAATGACCTAAAATGCGTGAAAATAACAGATTTGGCGACTTTACAAAAGAGCGCCAAACTGGCCCGTAATATGCAATTTTACCCCAATTACGGAAGAGTGGATGTCGCAATACACTTGGTTCTTACACAAAATTCTTACATGGGTAAGATCTGTAGTTTCATTTCCTGTAACCTGATTGACTGATGAGCTACATTTTGTTTTTATAAACATGAATGTAATTTAGTTTTTACTGCTGTGTTTTTTCCTTGCATTTTGAAAAAATAAAAAATTATAATCTCAGACCTGTTACAAAACAGTAAGCAATAGATTATTTTCAAAGTTAGGAAATCCTGCTATAAAAAAAGTGTGTGTGGACATGACACGGTCAGCTGAATAGGACCAAGAAAACAGTGATAGACTGAAAAAATGACCCACAGGAAGTTTGCATTCACAGCATTCTAAACAGAACTTCCTGTAAAATGGGAGGGCTTAAATAGTAGAAATGAACAAAATTCTTTTTACAAAGCACAAAAATGAAACAGATTGAATACTGGTTGTTTATCAAATAAAGACCCATCAGTTTTTTCAGAATTCCAAACATGTGACTTGCAGAACTTTGGACGGATCTCCCCTACCTTCTTGGTTTGATGGTAGCAAATTTTTATGGTGAGCAGGATAATATTTAAGTACTGAAAAAAACCAGGTACTTAAGTATTAGCGTAACCGCCTTGACTAAATTCGACGGTTTTTTATAGAACAAAAATGTAATTCAGCGAATTTTCGAATTGCAACTTATAGTACATATGGTTACCTAAACTGTCATGCTCATGGTTGCCAGAGTGTGGTGGTTTCTGAAAATTTGGTGATTTCTACAAAGTGGTTGTGATAATACGTAAGTACCAAAAACCATCCCAGAATCCAAGAGAATTTTGTTATAAAAAAAATAATAAGGTTGTCAAAATAAAATCATCACCAAATAACAAAGACGGCTAGCTTACCAGATTAATCCTTTCCTACCAATGGGTCTTATAAGACTAAATGAATCTTGGGCCCAAATGCGCTTTAGCCCACTGCTTGGTGGCGATTGTTTTTGAATGAGCAATAAACGCGCCAACATGGGTAACTCCGTATATCCGCGAACATGGCTGACTGGGTATTTTGAAGCTACGGAAACATGTAGTTTTCGCGCATGCGTATTTCCTATTTTATAAAGAACGGTTTTATTGGTAATGTGAGATGACGTAGCGGTTTATTCAAAATTCTTACGTGTTAATTTAAGTAGTTATTTCAGTTGTCGTTGTATTCTTTGAATGCGGTGTTTTTGTGTTGAGTGTTTGCTATTTTCGTACCTTATATTTCGCTAAATACCGAGTCGGTATGGATTTAGCTGTGATGCTGAGAGAGGTGAGTGAATGTACATGTACATTTATTACTTTATTGGAAGTGCAAGTTGCTTAATTTTTATATTTTGTTGCCTTTTATTGAAATAATTTGGCTCAGCTGAAGAACAGAACGCTGGTATCGTTTGCAATTTATTTTATTTTGTTGATTTGTGCACATTGCCTACATTGTGCAATTCGCTGATGTTTTTTTTAAGTTAAAACGGAACGCTGTGCACATGGCATTTTCTTGTAATTTATTTTCGTTATTTTAGCTTATTTTGTTGATTTGTGTACGTTGCCTACATTGTGCAATTCGCTGAAGTTTTTTTTAAGTTTAAAAGGAACGCTGTGCACATGGCATTTTCTTGTAATTTATTTTCGTTATTTTAGCTTATTTTGTTCATTTGTGTACGTTGCCTACATTGTGCAATTCGCAAATTTTTTTTTAAGTTAAAACGGAACGGTGTGTACATGGTATCGTTTGTAATTTTAATGCCCTTTTAAAAAAAATTCCTTCTTTCTGGGATGCCATTTTGGTTACGTTTTCGCGGAGCGTGTCGGGAAGGTTATGTAACGGCATAAAATGTGTAAGTATTACAACATAAAATGTAAATAATTAATTTAAAGGTAACTGACAAATATTTTAATGATCGTAATGTTCGTTTTGCATATTATTTTATTATATTTTTGTGGCAACAGTTTCCATACTAATTTATGGTTTAGAATTCTATGTTTTGTTTACAATAGGTTTTCGCGGAGCGTGTCCGGAAGGTTGCAATTAATTGCAAAGACGTTTCGCAGAAACGCGCCGAATTGGCGATTTTCAAAACATCGCCAAGCAGTGGGCTAAAGCGCATTTTCACCTGAATCTTGAACTACTAAAATATATGAATATCCAAGTAAAGAAAAAAAAAACTATTGGGACACTTTTATCCTACTATACCTGAGAAACTACCCTTAAGTAAAAATAAATCATATTCGATTAAACCTGTTTAAAAAAAAAATTGTATAAAATAAACTGTATTGATAAGGTTCAATCATAAATAAGAAAATCATCAAAAATTATAAATGATCTTATAAGCAAAATTTAATAAATCTACATTAAATTCACAGAGCTTTATACAATAATATTAAATTGACTTTAATTTATTATATTAAACATTTAAACACTTTTAACTATGAAAGAAGAGCTTGGTCTTACTTTTACCATCAGCCTGATAAAAGTGAGATTCTCTAAAATTTAATAATTACTCAAGCCAAGCATATAACCTGAAAACAGAAGAGAACCTCCCTTACTTTTTCAGGTTCAGCAACCATCATATGCATATCAAAAAATGCTTCAGGTAACTTTTTCTTTAAACATTTTACAACAGGATGACCAAACGTTAAGTTTGGAACAAAATGCCCATCCATTACATCCAAATGCAAATAATCAGCTCCAGAGTCTAGTAAACGCTGAGATTCCGAGTAAATTTCAGATAAATCAGCATTCAAAACGGATGGCCCAATTTTGCACTGTACAATTTGATTGGACATATTTTCCTTCTTGATCCAGAAATAAAATTCTACTTCCAAAACGAATGTTCAATGACAAAACCAACAAAAATAAAAGTCAAACAGGTAACATTGAAGAGAATGCTATTCTTTAATGAAAAACTTAGATTTAAAAATTATACTATTAATAACTTGTCAGAAATAAATATATTCGCTTCCCTCCGCTGACAAGCATTTTCTTATCTCCTAATCAAACAACGTGAAAGTTGCATAATCAATACAGTCTTTCAGCCTGCAGGGGAAAAACAAAATTTTTTTTTTTTTAAGTGAAAGTAAAGGTTATTCAAATTTCTATGCATAAAATGATGCATAAAATTGGACTTGTAGTGAACTGGAGATAAATCGGAAAAGGATCAATGTTGTATACACAAAAAGTAATTTTTTGAACGTCAACAAATTATAGCTAAGAAATTTAAACCATATACTCCCTTTTACTGATGAAAAACCAGAGTTTTCAGATGTTAGTCTTCTGACTGATACTAGCTAGATCAAGACCGTAGTGGGCCTTGGCTAGACGCAAACGCCAAATTGTTTATGTTCTGATGTTATTTGCCAAATTGTTTATGTTAAGTCCGAAGATTTAAGCATTAAGGATGATGTTGAAATATTCCAACTCATCCAAATTGAAACTCTTCCTGTAACAGCTAGGGAGATAGCTCGGGAAACACGAGCTGATGAAGAATTAAGTATTCTTTATATGAAATTAAAATCCGGAGAAAATTTGGAAGGTAGGGAGGCAGAGCTGTATAATGAATGGTCCGATGGTAGTTTTTCCGAAAAAGCTCTGAGTTAAAATTCTCTAAGAGTTACACCAAGGACATTTAGGAATCGTTAAAATGAAGGCAATCGCCAGATCCTACGTATTTTGGAAGGGAATTGATCATGATATTGAAGACGTTTCTAAAAACTGTGTTGATTGTATTAAGTTTAAATCAGATCCAGTAAGGGCAAAGATTCATCACTGGGAATATCCAAGTGCGCCTTAGGAACGTATTTACATAGATTTTGCTGGCCCTATTTTTGAACGAATGTTCTTGATTATCGTTGACGCACATTCTAAATGGCTAGAAGTGTATCCTTTAAAGTCAACAAATTCCTTTCAGACAGTTGAATGTTTGAGAGCCTGTTTTTCAAGATACGGGCTGCTTTCTTGTAGTAGTGAGTGACAATGGTCCTCAGTTTACATCAGGCGAATTTGAAACTTTCATGAGAAATAATGGAATTAAACGCAAAATGTGTGTTTCATTTAAACAGGCAAGTAACGGGCAAGCAGAGCAGTACGTTTACGCCGTTAAACAAGCGTTAAGTGCAATGCAAGTTTATCCAGGAAATATTAAGCAAAAACTTGCCATATTCCTCATGAATTATAGGAAGGCACCGAATATGACAACCTTGTTAAGTCCTGCAATGTAATTCTTAAAAAGAGCAATTAGAACTCTGATTGATTTAGTTGTTCCAAATCTTAGATGAAGAGTGGAAGAACGCATCCGAAGGGATACTTATGATTTCAAAGACAGAACTTTTGAGATCGGAGAAAAAGTTGCCATTCGGGATTATAGATCGCCAAATTCTTGATGGAAAATTGGCACAGTGACAAATAAAGATGGAGCGCTGCATTATACCATTGATGTTCAAGGAACTTTACTGCGTCGGCACGTCAATCAAATCAGATCGGTAGGGAGCGAGGTTCCGTCTGCACCGGTAATCTATAAACCTGTGTTTACTAGTTCAGATGTCAACGTGAAGCCACGGGCTCCAGACAAGGACATCGAACAAAGAAGTGAAGCTATGCAAACTTCAGGCGGACTTGAAACATCGTCAGTTCCGAGGAAAACTGAACCAGTTATTCCAGTAAAGACTTGCAGCAGCCCCAGCCAGAAATCAGACGATCTTCGCGCATTCGCAAAGCTCCTCAGAGATTGAAACTCTAAATAAGTGGGGAGGGATGTAGCATCTGACTTCAAGAGTATCATTACTTATACATCCGGATAACGTCTGGATATGAGACTAGGTGTAATGTAAAAACTGCGTAAAGGCGCAACGCTATGTCTGTCTTAGTAGTTAAAAATAATTGTTAGTGTTGTTAACTAGTCCGTTGTCATTGCATCCTGCACTTAGCTGAACCCACACTGAAAAGACACAACAGATTGAATGCACAAGTTGATAAAAAGTTAATAAAATTTATTCTTTTCGCAAGAAATAAAACAAAATGCTGAAATACTCCTCAGAGATATTCGTACAATATCACAACATCTCACAGCAATTATATTTAGAACTGTTAAAACGTTAAACAAAACTTAAATTCAAAATAAAGAGAAACTAATTCGATCTCCCACCGAATTCCTTACAATTCAGTAAAAGTGAGTGCTAAGTAAACAGCAGTTCGCTTAAAACAACAGCAACTGAGCTGAGTGGCAGCGAATTATCGTGAATGGGAGTATTCGGCCTAACGGCCTTTAATCAGCAATTATTAACCCTACTGGGTATTCTTTGTGGAACTTAGAAATGAAAAAGTTCTTGCTTCCTTGACGAAGGTGAGCAAATGTGACGCCATCTAGGAGCCACGGTAGAAGATGTTGGCATGAAGTATAACAATTTTTGAAATGATAAGCATAAGAATTAATTTTAGTAAGATGCGTAGAGCATGTAGAATTTGCTGGAAAATTAGTTGAAATTTCTTCTATGACTGGGTGCATCTACCAATTACGAGTAGGTTTTCAGATCACGTGATTGAAAAGGCTATTTACAAAACACAGTATTCGAAGTTAGTACAATTCTTCGAGAAATAAAATAAGTAATAAAATAAAAATAGTAAACACATTCTTGAGTAAATAAAGGAAATAATAAAATAGGAGATACACATTAAGTCCAAGTTTTGGCATTACCAAGCGTAAAACGCGTAAAGTTCATAATTCTTTACCAGGCGTTGTAAAATAATATAAACAAATATTTACATGATGCACATTTTTTTTTCTGTTTCCAATTGTTGTTATAGAATATTGTTCTGGATCTTTTGAATGGCTGGATAATTTTATTATCATAGTTACCCAATTTTCTGAGGACTGCATAATTATGTAAATGGGATTTGAGATGAAATTTCTTGGCAATTTTGATGATTTCTTCATTTATGGTGTTACTTTTAATACCATTTCTAATAACGGTATTCCTAACATACCATGGGGAATTCGTAATGAGTCGAAGATGCCTACTTTGTTGCGTTTGTAGTTTTAATCTATGTGAATTCGCAGTGGTCGCCCAGGCGGGTGGTGCGTATAGAATTATTGGCCGGGTGAATTGTAAATATATTAATCTTTTTGTTGCAATTCGTAGTTTGGAATATCTGCCGAGTAATGGATATAGCGCAATAAAGGCATTTTGTGATTTTTCCTTAAAGTAGTTAATATGAGGTTTAAAAGTAAGTTTTCTGTCAAGATAGACTCCCAGGTATTTTACTTGTTTTCTCTATTAATGGTATGGTTATTGATTTTGATGTCTTCACTGAGCTCAGATCGGTATCGGTATCGTTAATTGGATACAACGGCATTTAGCAGGCTAACCTGCTTTTACCGGATAGCGTTGGATTTAAGTGCCCTATGGCTCTGGAGTAAAACATCACAGCGCTAAGCGCTCCGCCATTAAGGCGAACTCAGTCAGGTACTTCACGTACATATCAGTGATGAGAGTCTGGAAAGCCGTCGAGCTGGTAATGAAACACGTGCTTTGCAAAACTTTCAAGTCCTAAATATGGAGGCAAAGTCCATGCGTAAGTATAAAATAGTAAAATGAAGAATAAGTATAATAGGTTAAATATGAAGCACAAATTGCACAAACACTGAATCTTGATTATATAGTTGAATAAATAGTAACACAAAGTTCATCTTTGTCAAAATAAGTTACGCAAAGTTCATATTTACAATATTACAAAACATTCACTGAAATTATCACCATTTGCTATTATGGAAGATTGAGCGTGGCCTTTTTGCTGCAATTTCTAATCTAGGATCATAGTTGATGAGATCTTTAATATGTTGATATTTAGAATTTTCAATTCTTGTATAGAAATTGTGGCTGGTAGAAAGAATTTGGTCAGCTATTGGTTTTACTTTGAGCTCTTGGTGGATTTGCAAATTTCTTATGAACCAGGGTGCATTGATTATTTCTCTAAGTATCTTATTTTGAAAAATTTGTAACTTTTTTCTGTGTGTCTTGCAAACTGTTGCCCAAATGGGTATTGCATAAAGCAGAATTGGCCGAATTAGTGAAATGTAAATTCTTTTCTTAAGATGAACATGCAATTTTGCATTTCTTTCTATGAGTGGTTTAAGTGCAATTTTAGCAGCTATGGCTTTTCTTAGAGCATTTTCTGTTTGTTCCTTGAACAGAAGTTGGGAGTCCAGATGAATTCCAAGATATTTAGTGGAAGTAACAACAGTGATGGGTTGATCATTAATCTTTATGTTGATTTCAACAGGAGTGTATTTCTTGTACCTTCTAAAAAGCAAGATATGACTTTTGGTGGGATTTATTTTAAGCTTCCAAATTTTGCAAAAATGGGCTATTATATTAACAGAGGTTTCCAGTTTGCTAATAGCAAGTTGTGGCTGTAGAGACTTGGTTAAAATTGCAGTGTCATCTGCATATAAGAAAATATTGGCATTTAATGGATGTGGCATATCATTAATGAATATTGCAAAGTAGTAAGGTGCCAGTGCACTGCCTTGAGGCACTCCACTTTTAATTCTTTTCCTGGATGAAAGAGTATGGTTGATTTTAATCTGAAAAGTTCTATTTTTCAAGTAGCTGCGTGTAAGCTTGATAAAATTAATGGGTAGTCGAGCAAGGTGTAGCTTAAAGAGTAAACCCTCATGCCACACCTTATCGAACGCCTTTTCTAAATCCAGAAAGCAACCTGCAACAGCTGATTTTTTAGAAAATGCTTCTGCTATAAATTCTGTAATATTTAGAAGTTGATGCTGGGTGCTATGGCCTGGCCTGAAACCATGTTGTTCTTTCATAATTGTTTGCTTATCTTCTAGATGTTTAATCAATCTATTTTGAAGTATGCGTTCAAAAATTTTTCCCATGCTTGATAATAAGCTAATTGGACGGTAAGAGTTGATATTTTTGGGGTTCTTTCCTGGCTTGAGTAGTGTAATGATGTGAGCATGCTTCCATGGTTGCGGAAAATAATTTAAGCGTAGACAGGCATTTATTATATTTGTGATTAAAACTATGTAGTTTTTTGGCAGTGCTTTTAGTAGCTTGTTCGAAATTCTGTCATAGCCAGGGGCTTTCCTAGGTTTAAGCTTTTTTATGATTTCATCGATTTCTCCTGGAGAAGTAGGGGTGATATGAGAAGTGCCAATTTGGTCGTCCAGATGAATAGTGAAATCTGTAACTTCTTTTTCTGTCTCTTCATCATGTGTGTCATAAGTTGTGAAAGTAGATTCCAAATGAGAGGCAAGTGCTTCTGCCATGTCTACTTCTGAATATGCCATTCCATTTGGGGTTTCAATGGGGCCAATGTGCTTTGGCGATGAGTTTCTGAGTGCTTTAGCAATTTTCCAGGTGTTGTTTGGATCAAATTCTAAACTATCAAGGTAGTTATCCCATCTTTCTGTGCGATAGTCCATTAGCAATTGATTAAGATGTCTGATTTTTCTATTAAGGAGGGTCTTTATTGCAGGATTTCCAGTTCTTCTCCACTGCTTTGCTGTTCTATTTTTATCTTTAATTTTCTCAATAATATGATTTGGAAGTGCTGTGGAGGTTTCTTCTATGATTTTAACTGATTTATCAAGTGCAGCATGTATGCGGCTGTTAATTTTGGTAATCTGTGTCTCTATATCAACAATATCGGCAAGATCCGGGTGCGCAGGTAGTTTTTCCAAGTGATGGTTGAATTTTTCCCAGTTAATAGTGGTTTTAAGTGTTTGCTCTCTTTCAAATCCAAAAATTGTGAAAAGTACAGGAAGATGGTCGGATGTTAACTGCTGTTTAACTTCTAAATATGGAATTTGAGTGAAATTTTTCGTAATTACTATGTCAAGAATTTCTGAGCTGCCAGTGTAGTGATATCTTGTGGGTTCCCTTGGTCCATGAATTTTGATGTCATTTATGAGAGAGAAATTGTACAGAGTGTTTCCATTACTATTACTTCTTCTGGAGTGCCAGGAGGGATGTTTCGAGTTAAAATCACCAGCCACAATTGTGGGAAGATTGTGATTCATAAGATTCTGAATATCCGAGTCTGTAATAGTATTCTGAGGCTGACTGTATGCCGAAATGAAGATATAAGGATCATTCGTTCTTGAATGTACTATGATAGCTGTGTTTTCAATAGAGGTGGGTGTCGTAATTTCATACGCTGTTGATTGTAGGTAGTTTCTTACTAGGATGAGTGTGCCGCCACCGCGGTTATTCTGTCTGTCCGTGCGGAAGGTTTTATACCCATGAATTTTAAACTTGTCACATTTTCTAAGATGCGTTTCGTTAACGAGAAATAAGTCTATGTTGTTATGCATAAGAAAATCTTGAATTTCAGTCTTCTTGTTATTGAGTCCATTCGCGTTAAAAAACGCAATATTCAGACTGCTTGGAGCAGTAGTGTGAAAATGATGTTGCATTCTTGGGAGCCTAGAATTCATAGTCTAGGTTAGATAATATGTCAACGGCTTCAACGCCAACTTGGATTTTATCCATGAGCGTTTTGGCTTTAAAAAATTTTTGAAATAATTCTTTAATAATGTTGAATGTGTCTTTTAGCCATTGGGCAAATCCTGGTTTGTTATTGGTTTCTTCTTTGGTGGCAACTTCGTTGCTATTGGCTGAGGGCTGATCCTCCCTATTATTATTTTTTGGCATTTGCTTAGCAGGCAGCGGTGGAAAATTTTTTAAGTCCAGAGATGGAGCGTAGGTGTTGGTTTTTTGTGGATTTTCTAGTTGTGCTTTTTTGGCGACAAATTTCTTTTGGATATTATTTGGGTGCATTGCACATCCGCGATATGAACTAATGTGGGGACCCCCACAGAGACAGCATTTACCTGGTAAACTTCTGTCTTTAGTGCACAAATGCGTGCTGTGAAATTCTCCACATTTTAGGCAGCGAGCCTTGTGGCGACAGTGATTCGTACTATGGCCATATCTCTGGCAACGGTGACATTGTTTGGGGCCAGGGGTGGGCTTGAAAGTGTCTACAGCAATGCCGAGATCTAAAACATGGGTTAGTTGGAAAATTTGTTTACCCTGAACACTGCGTTCTACTTCAGCGAGAAATAAGGGGAGCTTTTTCACTTCCTCGCCATGACGTCGTGTTATCTGCTTGATGGTGTGTACTGGTATTCCTTTGCTGATTAAATCTTCTTTAATGTCTTCAGGACTGAAGAAAATTGGGAGTTTCTTAATCACAATCCTCATTGGTTTTTCCTTAGGGAGGGGAAAAGTGTGATACGGCAATTCTCTTTCCGTAAGAAATCTGGTGACTGCACAGTAATCATCAGTGGTTTTAACTTTAATTTGTACGTCACTACCTTTGAAATCTCCTCCTAATTTTGTGGTGATCTTTTTAAGTTCTTCGCGTAAAGCTTTCCAATTGGTGATATCTGAAACTATTATCGGTGGGATTTTGTTTGCTGTTTTTCTAGGTTTTATGAATTCATCTTTCTGTGAACTAACGATGGTTTCGGCATTAGTTTCCATTTCGTCGTCAGATAACGCTGCAAATTTGTTTTTTGTTGAAGTGATTGATGTTGAACTACTTTCGCTGAGTGTGCGTTTATGATATCTCTTGGGCTTGATCCACCCTTCCTTATCGTTGGGTTGGTGTTGTTGAAGCTTTTCGGCTTCAGCTAATTGAGCTAAATTTTCAAGCGATGATGTATTACTTAATTTGTGGCCTATTCCTTCCAATTCTGCAATTTTAGCAGCAACACGGGCTAACAAATTGAGCAGATAGTTCTGCATATCGGGGGTGACCTGTAAGGTGCCATTATCTAACTGATTTTTCGCATAACTCAGATGCGTTAAAATGCATCTAATTTCATCCAAACTGCCAGTGGCGAGCTTATTCTCGATAATCTTACGATCACGTATCCAATCCATGATGAAGACGATGCCTAACTGGTATTTCCAGCTAAGAACATTGCCCTAACCATGAAAACAGTTCGAAAACAACTTACCAATTGTCAAGCAGCGCAGCACAAAGATGAGCAATGAATGACAATCCAAAGAGAACGAGAAATCTCCAATGAATCCTTTAAATTTGACTTGCAAACACAACGCAATCAATAAATATACTCGACTAAAAAAATAATAACTAAATAAATAATTAAACTTGTTAACTCAACATCCAAACGTTGAACCGCTAAGCTCAAAATCTTTTTGAGCTGAGCTCAGATGTTTTCAATCTGGCTTTTATAATCTTTTAATCAGAGCGAGATCATTCTCTTATTTTTTCGATTTTTCTGGATAGCAAAAGCAATTACGAGATATTTATTTATTAAATATTAAATGCACGCGCTCTTGTATTTTTACTTTTCCGGCGTAGCTTTCCCTTCAAATTCGTCACGGGCTGGGTTGCACCGGAAAATAAAACACTTTTACTTACAATTCTAAATAAATAGCTAAATAAATACAAAATCAGTAAAACTGTCCCCTTCCCAAGGACTGCACGTCCCGGACGCGTATTGGCAAACCGCACATTGAGTTGATCAATGTTAACGAATTTTGCTTACTGCGCATGCTCATTGGTGTACCGTTGGCGAGGGAGGAAATACTGGCGACTAAACGTAAACAACCCTACACAAGCCTGTTAGTCATGCTGGGTTCACTGTTTACAATTGCAATACTATGGAAATTTGTGTGTGCTTATTGCATGTGCTTCTGTTTAATTTCATTTTAGTTTATTTTGTTCATAAACATTACATTAAATATCAGTTGTTTGACTTTAATTCAATAATTTAAACTGGATTTATTCCTTAATTTGTTAACGTATATACGAATGGAACGTCTGGTAAATCCTCAATTGCTTTTATTCCTCAGAAGTATAATCCATAAGCATTCAGCAAGTATATCTTATAAAGTTTCCTTTTTGTAATCCTTCTTAAACGAAAATTTTGTGGAAAATTTTGAAAAAAAAATTTAATTGCGTGGTTTACCATATTTAATTTATTTGCGTGGTTTAACGTTAATATACCGTATTTAAATGCTTTTAAGATTGCACCAAATTCTTTTAACATTGATCAACTCAATGTGCGGTTTGCCATTACGCGTCCCACCCGGACGCAGTACAATCTCTGAACAGAAAGCCAAACTTACAACTAAGCCATCAATGCAACAATAATTATTACTTTACAATAATAAACAACATAAATACTAATTGGGATAAGTAACTTGAAACAAATCAAATAATATCAAATACTAAATACAAATCAAGTACTATCAAATTGTAAATACAAAACGGACCATGGTCTTATATTATTTATATTACTACTTACAATTATATACACTACATACTACGGCCATAGTAAGGAGCTACCCTGTCGTAATGAACGACTTTAGGTTTTGAGTTCGATGACTTACGGATCCGAACCACAACGTAATTCAGCCTCTTTAGGACTGTGTGCTGTATACGGACCATCCCAAGGTGACTGTAGTTTCTGACAGAGTCCTCTTCGTGGAGTCGGATTCCACAACAACATCTTGTCTCTTCGTTGAATCGATGTCCAGTAGCTCTAGTGTCGTATCGGGTCTTCATCTTCCTCTTCGCCATATTGACTCGCTCTCACGCAAAATTGTGCATCACTTCAAACCGGGTCTGGAAATCTTGGATGTATTCCTCAGGCGATGAAGGCGCATCCGTTGGGCAACCAAACAAGATATTGCTAGGCAAAGAAAATCACGACCGATGGGCATCTGAGATGAAGAATTGCCGGAAGTCTCGGGTTTCCGTTCAAACCTAGTATGATTTTGGCAGCTTTCTCAACCGGGTCTTTCCCACAACGCGTATGATTTCGGCAGCTTTCTGAGCAGGGTCTTTCAGGCGAGACGTTGGCGTTCCTGCTGAGGATCCCTTCTGATGATGGCTAGTCATGTCCTCAGATATTGAAAGCAGTTTGTTGCTTTTGAAGTTCAAGGAAAAATTGTACTTCCTTAAAAAGTCCAATCTTAGTATGCCTACACATGCCGTATGATAGTAGGTGGCATTTCCAAAGGTGATGTTCACGTTTAACTTACCATCTATGGCGATTTTCTTACCGGACGCACTCTGAAGATTAACACAGGATGACGTCCAAATGAATTTGTCCTTAAATTATTGAGATAAATTTTTTCGAATGATGGTAACATTAGCTCCTGTGTCAATGATCATATTGCAAGGAGCTCCATCGATATGCCCATTAATGGAGAGTCCATTATAGTTACCATTCACTACAGAAATCTTGAGCGCTTTAAAACGGGGTTTTTCACTATCGCTAAAACTATGTTCCACGATATGATCATTAATTTGCTTCCTGCGTCGTTGCTGGAAAATGGTTTTATTTTCCGTACCCAGGAGTGTTCTGCAGTTCCTTCGCACGTGGCCTTCAGCACCGCAGTTCAAGCACTTTGGTTTCTTCTCACTACGTTTTTTGTCTCATGGCACTGAATTGTCTATTTAAATCGCTGTCTTATTTTCCGTACCCAGTGGTGTTCTGCAGTTCTTTTGCATGTGCCCTAAAGCACCGCAGTTCCAGCACTTTAAGGTCGGTTTCTTATCGCTAATATATCGTCTCAAGGCATTGACTTGTTTGGATAAATCATCTAAAGTAGTCATCAAATACTAAATTCAGTCGCATAGTAGTCAAATTCGCACAACTCTGACTGGATAGCTATCTCTGCGAGTTACTTGCTGAGCTGCTTCAATTTTCATGGCGTATACCAGAGCGTTTTTTAAATCCTTCAGACCCGCCATTCTCAGAGCTTTTTGCATTTCGGGATCCCGGATACCATCGATAAAATTCTGTAGGGACATGATTTCCTTTGTTTCCCTCGGGCACTCCGCAAAGGCGAGATGAGACAGCCTTTCGACATCCGTGACGAGTTCCTGGAGTGTTTCCGTGGGTTTCTGTTGACGGGATTTTAATTGAAGCCTGCTGTAATCCTTTACACATTTCTCGTCAAAACGCAGCGGACAGCGTTTCGAAATCTGGCCTTTGACTTTCTGGGAGAGTTTGCAGGATATCCGCTGCGTCTGCAATCAGAGAAGCGGCGAGATGACAGGCTTAGCTTATGAATCCCATTCGTTTGCTTCCGCCACTATTGAAAATTGTGTGTTATAAACTTGAAAAGAGGTCTTTCCATCATACGTAGATTGCTTCAGTGAGCATCACTGAGTGAGCAGGCATCGGTAAAAATTTAAAGCCATCTGTATTGCTTCCTTCTGTCGCTATGAATTTCTTTAAGGTGTCAACTTCTTTGGCGACAGCAGCAGAAACCCTTTCTTCAATTTGTTGCTCCACCGCAGAAATTCTTTCTTGAACTTCTCCAACTGTATCTATTCTTCCTTCTATAGCCTCGAACTTATTTTTTATCATGCAGGCAATTTCTCTTTTCCTTTCCCCTTGATCTAATTTCATTTCTTGTTTGACAGCTTTCATCTCATCTTTAACGTATTCTTGACCCGCTCTCATCTCCTCTTTAACGGAATCTTGGCCAGCTTTAATATCTTATTTAAATGCAGGAAAGGCTGCCATAAATTGCCTTAATTGTTCTTCCACCGCTCTTGTAACTGGCATTCAAATCTCACTTCGGACACCAAAAAGTGCAGCGTGCGTACGGGCTCGTAATGGATTGAATGCACAAGTCGATAAAAAGTTAATAAAATTTATTCTTTTCTCAAGAAATAAAACAAAATGCTGAAATAGTTCCTCAAAGATATTCGTACAATATCACAATATCTCACAGCAATTATATTTAGAACTGTTAAAACGTTAAACAGAACTCAAATTCAAAATAAAGAGAAACTAATTCGATCTCACAGCAAATTCCTTATAATTCAATAAGAACGCTAAGTAAACAGCAGTTCTCTTAAAACAACAGCAACTGAGCTATGTTTTTAATCTGGCTTTTATAATCTTTTTAATCAGTGCGAGATCATTCTCTTTATCTCGATAGCAAAAGCAATTACGAGATATTTATTTACTAAATATTAAACGCACGTGATCTTGTATTTTTACTTTTCCGGCGTAGCTTTCCCTTCAAATTCGTCACGCGCTGCGTTGCAAGGGAAAATAAGACAATTTTAATTATAATTCTAAATAAATACAAAATCCGTAACAATATGTTTTTCCAAACATTGAGCACTGTTTTTATTGCCCATAATGTATAGGTGTTGGACAAAATTATTGAAATTACAGGTAAAAGAACCATTTTCTTGCTTTCTGCATTCAAGAAGATTAACTGAAAGATCTTGAATTTCTCCCGGAGTAGATGAAGGTCTTTGATACAAGAAAATGAAACTTTGATCTCCCGAAAAATTAGTTCAGATTCCCGTAAAAACGGAGTCTCACGGTGAAACCATTTTCTACAAAACTGTTTAGAAAGGCTGTATAATATTGGAGTTTGATAACTAAAGAAGCCATGGAAGATGGAAAAATTCGTGGGCATGAATGAAGCCACTGAATTCTCGAGTGATGGGCAAATATAACGTTTTTCTTCAACTTTAACTTCTACGTTTCATCTCTTTTCCCAAACCTTAATTTCTAAAATTAGAAGTACCGGAGCCCTATGGAATGTCATGCGGAAAAATGAAAATTAAACTTTTACAAAGAGTAGAGATAAAAATGTAATTAACTATATAAAATTAAATAATAAAATGGTTAAAGCGTTGCTATCGAGAATGTAGGAAATGCTAGAAACTGTCTAGAACCAGCATGAGAACATGGAAGAAGATTGTAATTAAGAAGTCCAGCTATGAAAACAAAGACAGAAGTGTCAAACATTTTCTGATCACCATCCACTGCCGGTATAATTATAGCTATGAAGCTAGGCTTAAGGATTAAATTGTAAGCTGAGAACAAACGTACGGTTCTGTACAAGTGGTCATTTTTATCCTCGATATTTAGTTATAATCTTGCGAAATGTTCACAAGCGATCTTTTCGTTAGGAAACTACTACTATTCAACGCGTTTTGGTTGCAAATCTTATTATTTCACTAAGTTGGCCACTTTAACCAGCGACTCTTGCTTAAAGTGCATTCCTCATTCCAATCATCTAGTACTTAGAAAAAATTCAAATCAACAATGAAAAAACTGTGGTTATTTTATTCACAAAGATAAAGCAAGTTAAAAAAAAAACTCAAGTTTTATGGTACTACTCTTTCCTATTTTGAGCAAGTCCCTTACCTTGAGGTGATTTTCGCCAATTCTCTTCAGCGCCACCGCATATTATTAACTAGAAGTTTCAAGTAAGGTACTTATTTATAAATATACTCTGCATCCACGCTTTGATATGCCTTAAAATCTCGGCCTATCCCTGTAAAACAAATCTTAGACAAGTTCAAACTGTCCAAAACGGTGATCTTTCGAAAATTACAGACTCCCCTTGGCATATTCACAATAGAAAACATGCAGTCCAAGTGCTACTTGTTGCTAAAAGAGAATGTTACGACATCAAAAAACTTTTATTCTGAAATAGTGGTTCATTTAACGGCAAAGATCTTATTTAAAGCTCCAGGCACCTCCGGCTAAATTTTTAATTTATCTCAATAACTAAGAAGTACCGGTGCTGGGCTTCAAAGCAATTTAAGCTCTGGTTTTTCCTATAAACCCTGTTCAAGTTTTTGAAAAATAAAGGCGAATAAACTTTCTCATCCAAATCTCTCCATGAGATTTTATAAGATCCGGCGACTGAGGAAGATAGAGAAAATGAAAAACGTCATCTGCAGAAAATAACAATTGGTGGTTGAGAAGCATGAGTTAGGATTAAATAATCTTGAAAAATAACCAAAAGAATTTAAATGTTTAAATAGTTCCTGGAAGTTGCACGACCTTGCAAGTAAATAACTATTCAGGCGACTGGATCTGGAATAAGCTAGGATTAATGTTCTCCACACCTAAAGTCAGTATTGGAAAAATTATGGAGGTTGATGCATCAGACTACCTAATAATCTGAACGATAGTTTCAGATTTTATGAATGCTGATTGGCAATTAAACCTCTACCAAAAATCACCTGCTTTTAAAGTTCTTCTCTCAGATGACCACACAGAAAGGTTCCCTTACAAGTCAAGGTGTTTCGCTCTAGTGAATTTGTCTATAACGAATGATTTTGATTTTTCCTCTCACTATTCATATTGGCAAGGTTTGGAAGTATGTTATTCAAATCAGATGTTATTTTTGCAGCTGATGTCTTACTATTTTGGGATAAAATGCATTTTTCTCTCTGTCGTTTAATGAATATTTTCGTTGACTCTGATATTTATTGGAGGATGTTTCTGCAAAACCAAACTATGATGTCAGCCTTAGATACATTACTTCGCGATATGCTAAATAAAATTGTTACTTTGATTTCAGAATTACCAGCTGCACAGGCTCCTTAAGTTTCCAGTCCATCCAAAAAATTCCCAGACAAAGTACATAAAAAACTATTGGTGTACATAAACAAGGTTATCTTAGAAAGTCCTCTCTTCTGTTAATACTTTATAAATATGCTTGCCATTGCTGGAAAAAGTGTTGCAAGTCTATGTCCCTAAATTGCTTTTACTTGGGTCATGATGCTATTTACATTTCGCAAATGGTCCCCCCATTAACTGAATTTAAATTTTTTGAAAGAGAAAGCTATTACAAGCAATTAGATCAGGGAAATATGGAGGATCTTCAAACACAGTGATTTGAGACTGGGCGAGTGAGGTCACAGATACGGATGCCACAACGAAGTTCGATCACATACAAGACAGCATAAAAAGGAAAACTAACATAACTTGGAACTGATCAAGCGTATGGTGCTACAGCATGGGATTAACCAACAATCAAATATCTAGGGGCCGTAATATGGAAAGGACAATTTCAGTACAGAAAAAATACAAATAAATATACAAAACAGATAATAAATATTTTTAGACGTTACAAAATTATTTTAAAATAAATCCTTACTAGTATATTTAAGCTGTTATTTTTAAACAAGAAAAACAAATGCCACAATTGACAAAGTAATTAAATCATATTCTGTGCTCAAACGTAATGTGCACGAGTATGTATACATGATCACTCCAAATATGCATACTGTACATAAGAACAGAGTAAAAAAAATTCTTGAAAATTTGCCTTTTTAACTGCCAAATTAGATTTAATCTTTGTCTGAATAAATCTCCCTAAAAACTTCACCAATTATTTCAAAGTTGATATATTAATATTCTGCGGAGATATGTGCAAATAATAGCTATACAAAGTATAAAACTTTTCAAAAGACATTAGGGATCAACACCCTGCTGTATTGTACTTGGCATCGGATCATGGGGCCAGCAGCACTGGTTTGCTGGAAACAAACTGGTTACCAACAAGCTTGTTCTTACTGTATTTCATTTGTAACCGCCTAGCTGCTATAGCGGTTAGTGACACAGACTGTCCAATCAATGTGTGTCGACTCAAATCCCGGAGAAGCTTATGGACGTTTTAAGCATATAGTGTCTGTGTGGCAAAGTGACACTGCAGTCACCTCCCCATGGTGAGTTCTAGGTAGTTTTATTTTAAAAAGGAAACAAGATAACAGCAGCAGTACCTTATAAGCAATTTATGGTTAGAATTACTAAAGTCATTAGTTTAGAAAAGTATTGAATTTTGAAGGCAAAATGCAACCATTGAAGATGTCATGTGAACCACACCAATCGCAAGTAAAGAAATAATAATAATTATAACCTCTTTTTTTTTTACTACATTCTGCACCTGTATGTTCATTGTTTGTCTATTTGCATGTTTGGAATGCATTTTACAATGGGCCTATAACATATGAATTCATTTTACCAATATGTGAGAAAAACTATCCTGAAAAGGTAGCACAACATTAGAGGGAGAAGTGCTCATGGCAATGACGCAAAGAAAACTGGCTAAGCACGTGTTACATCTTGCAACCCAAGAAGTGGTTATCTCTCCGATTCCAATCAATAGTTAATAGTAATAGTAAAGTAAATAATTTTCCATTTTGCTGCCGAACTGGAGACTATCGTTTAATCTTGAACAATCAAGTTCAAAAATATTTCAACAGCTTTAAGGATGACTGCCAGCATTTTCAGTGGGAGATCTGGCTTTCTTATATTCTTTAAAAATGGAAATAATATCTTTGATCATGGTAAACCAGTTTGTAACAGGGAGTTTCTTAGTTTAAATTTTCCATGGAATTACTACAGAACGTGTTTACACAATTTTAGAATGATTTCAATAAAGAATTAAAAAGATAAAATGTTTTGGAATAAAAATTTCTAGCAACAGCTTTTTAAAATGAATACAACTTTTTTTTTTTTTAGCAACAACTTTTGAAATGAGAAATACAGTTTCCTAGTTTTGAATTTATTCTCCTTTCAAAATGTTGCATGTAAACAAGCAGTGGGTTTGAAGGCTACGTTTTAGAGCCTTCCTGAAGAGAAATATTTCTATTCCATAATTCAAAAACATTGTGAAACAGATGGTATTAAAATTTTCAAGTGAAAAATAAGGAATGTTATTAATTGGAAAGGAAAAAAGCCATCAATTATTACTTCTACATGGAAAGAAAACTCCAAATGAATACCGGAAAAAAGACACACACTTTTTCTAAAGTTTCTAAAATAAAATCATTGGTAACAAGAGAAAAATGCACCTACAGAGAAATTAATTGCAAAGTCTTTAAATACATCTACAAGACGAATAATTAAACAAGATTTACAATTTAAAAAAGCTAAAAAAACAATGTTCACCAGCATTTGCCAAGGCATGTGATTTAATGCAAAACAATCTGTAGAACTCTGTATGAAAACTATTTAGCAGGTGATAAATGAAAATGCAAAAAAAAAAAAAAAAAGTGTATATATTACTGAAAACAATGAGAAAAAAATGTACAAACCCGATTCTCTCATTGTAAAGACAGTTTCAGGAAGGGATTTATAATTGTCATAAGCTTCTCTTACTATGCGAAGTTAAAAATTAGAAAAGTGGGAAAAAAATGTTAAAATCAACTCAACATACTATCAAGAGAAAGTTTCACATTTTATATTTACAGAAGAAATCCTTTCCTTTATCCTAATGAATTTCAGAGAGTTAATCTTCATCAAGACAAAGCAACAAATCAAATTTTAAAAAGTCCCACTGCATTTCTTGAAAAATTGAAATCTGATATAGGTATTGCATATACACCTTTTCAATATATTTCAGTAGAGTTCCCTGACATTTCATCTGCAGACTTTTGTGGCTTTGTCTCTTGAAAAGTGTGCACATCCACCAAGATTGATGGATTCTAGAAAGTAATGGAAATTTTACAAAAAGCTCTTCTATCATGTAAATTCCAGTGCAGACTTAAATAAATAAATAAATAAATAAAAAAAAAAAAAAACAAAAAAAAAACAGATTGAATGTTGAAGTACTCTTTATATTTTAAACATTAATTATAACAAGTTACTCATGCTGTTGAAAATATGACAAAAAAATTAGTACTTCATTATTATTAGGGCTCCAATTACCTAAAATGACATCAAATTCCTTATAATTAATGCTTGGAATCAAAAGGACAACTCATTTATGAACTCTTCTGATTGTGTATTATAATTATTATGGGGTTACCAGATGGGGTTTATGGGTTTTTCCTCAAAAATGAGCTCCTCTTTCTCCCACCAATGGAAAGTTCCTGGCTGAAACATGTTTTGCAGGACCCAATGTCTTGGCCAGCTACAAAGGGCATTTTATAATCGACATGAAAATAATTTACTAAATTTATGTCCCTCATTGCTTTTTCCTAAAGAACTGATTTTCCCATTCAAATGGTTTGAAAATGAAATTAATAGGAATATTTCTTTCAATGTGCTGTTATGGGTAATATCAGTTTTAGTAGCCATAGCTAGTACAGCTAACCATAAGGTGATGTTATCTGAAAAGTTCTATAGGGTTGTTGCTGACACAATCCATTAACACGACTGGTGCCATAATAAAGAAAGAACTTAGAAATACTTAGACTTGAGAACTTCAAAGCCTATCAAAAAACAGTCTCTCAGATCCATAAATAGCTCTGAGTAGAGTTGTTGCTTTGACACAGTCCATTAACACGATTGGTGCCATAATAAAGAAAGAACTTAGAAATACTTAGACCTTCAGAACTTCAAAGCCTATCAAAAAACGGTCTCTCAGATCCAGAAATCGGCTGCTGACAAATATGGTGCATTAGTTTCTTTAGCTTAAAAAGGTATTGTATTTAGTGACTTATCACATTTCTTTTCTTGTTCATGAAATTATTTTGCATCCAGCAAATTTGTTATTTCTAAGCATCTCCAACTGTCTAATAACTGTCATTTTGGTGAATACTATTCAGCGGCTGTAAAAATATAAATATTGGACAGATAGGTTTTGTTTTTTCCCTCATAAAGTTTCTTAGAAAATACTTCTTTTATAATATTTATAAATTGCAAGTCTAAATTACCTTTCTAGCAACTTCATTACCTTTCTTCAAACCATCACATAAAAAATCATTTTAAACACTGTTTCTGTTTTTAACAAAGTATTTAATTAGCAACCACTTCTTTCACAAACAGAAAAAGAGTGGCACAAACATAAGAACTCATCTTGCACTTCTGAGAGATTTCAAATAACATTTTTGATGATAAAAGCCCATAATTCCTTACAAATCAACCTTCTGAACAAATTACATAGAGTTAGAAATAACCTTTATTTATATTAAAGTTATAAATATTTATAAAAAATTATCAATTTCATGCATACACTTAATAATTATGAATATTTGAGTAGTAATATTTACAAACACTAATGAAATCATTAAAGGCACACTTGAAACAAATATTCTATTGATAACCTTTTAATAAAAAATTTTCCTTACACAATTTTTTATAATAAAATAAAAATCTAACATGCATGGATTAGCAATATAGCATGTTATCAATACTTATGCCAAAAACATGATATGTAAGAAAAAATTAGAACTAAGTTAATAATGTTTATAACATAAAAAAATAGGCGTGCAAACTAAAAAAACTATTTTTTAAAACAGTTATAACGCAATTTGAGAAAAATTATGCAAACAAATATGTGGCAAAAAACTAAATGGTTAAAGTGCTAAACTGACTAATGAATAAATTTTGATCTAACAACATTGGGGATCTCCATTTATTCTTTTCAATTGTAATGCTAAATAAATTACAGATAGTTATATATTTTTCAATAAATCATTTTTGACAGTCACCAAGCAAAGTGATTTAACACCAGTAATATGAGGCGTGACATCACAATATACTCTCAAGATCTTCACCTTGCACTTATGCAGCCCTCATTAATCTATACCAGTTTAGTTTTTGTAAAGAAGGCTATCAAGTTAACTATTATTTCCTTAATTTTTCTTGCAATTTGAAAAAATATGAAAATTTGAAACCTGCTTTGAAACCTATGGAACAACACGCATCATTTTCAGCAAGTTACTGAATCCTGGCTTTAAAAAAGTGTGTGCATTAATGGGCCCAATAATTTCATTTGAAAATCAATAAAAAATGGTGATGCATATTCCTTCAAACTTCTGCCAGAATGACTGATGTAAGTTTGGAGGGATTTTCACCAATTTTCATAACTGACAGGAAAATACATTAGTATTATAATAACATACATACTGCAACTTATTCATCAGCATTAAAACATAAAAATGAATACTGATACCAATATATTAAACACATTAAGTCTCAGTGACTAACTTCAGTCGTTAATAAAATTTATTCTTCTTGTCTAGTTTTATACAATATTTTAATATTATACAGGTTGTGAAAACTGTTTCTATATCATCAAATAAAATAATTAATTAAAAAAAAAGGACGGGATAGAATATTACAAAACAAATTTAATACAGTATGAATACACTTTATATGCATTTAAACATAATCATCTCACTATCACGATTCAAAAACATTAAAAGAAGAAACAGAAATTATAAAGTAAGTACATAAGAAATGCAAGCAATGATAAAGCATAAAATCCTATATAACAATTAAATTTCAATATTTTTTACACTCCATTACTTAAGGGCAACAACAAGAAACTATGCTCCTCTTTTATAAATTCAATAAAAAGGTCATCAAGATTATCATAGCAACGTGCCATCTGATTCACGAAAGCTTGTTTGAGGTCATCTCTAGCTCCTTTATTCACACCACGAGTAACTGCACGCTGCTTACTTGCTTGAAAAGTTGGAGTAGAAAGTATTTCCAAATTTACATTTCCACCAGTTGTTGTTGTTAAGTAAGAAATTTCTTCCAAAATATCAACATTGATAATATAATTAAAGAATTTCTGAAAAGAAAAACTCTTAGCTTTTTTTATTGCATCAATACATTTATGAAGCATATCATACTGATGATCCAAGTCATATTGCATTAAAACCAAAAGATATCCTAATGACATATCTTTATACGCATCATCAACTTTGTCTTTAAATTTGTACAATTTAAGCAACATAGTCACACAATACTGCAATATTTCTCGATTAGTATAACCCATAAAAATCATAAACCTGGAAGGACATTTATGTAAAGTTGGTTTTGTATTATATACACCACTTGGTGATAAGCTCATTATAACTTCATACAAAATTTTCAGAGCATGTTCATATTCTCCTAAAAAATTATAACAGCTTGCAATTTGTAGAGATGCTTTATTTTTATGAGCTGGATCAACAGCAGTTTTGCAAAATCTCCCCAAGTGATCAATAGCATCACGGTGGGCTCTTTCATACATTAACATGTTGATATAAAATTCTTGAAAAACAGCCCATGTATCTAACTGTATATTTTTAGATAAGCATTTGAACTCTTTCATGAAGTGCTGATGCCTATGCAATAATTGCCAACATTCCACTGCTGTGACAAATGAAGGAATAAGCATACTGGCTACTTCTGGAGTCGCAAGTTTGCTAGTAACTAAAAAGCCTCTTTCGGTCCTTTTAAACTCATTACCCAGATTTTTTGGGCAGTCTTCTTGCGGAAATGATATCCCTTCCATTAGAATATAATTATATGGACCGGTAACAGAACT
The DNA here is from genome assembly GCA_000611955.2 of Stegodyphus mimosarum. NCBI lineage: Eukaryota > Metazoa > Arthropoda > Arachnida > Araneae > Eresidae > Stegodyphus > Stegodyphus mimosarum. The sequence continues at coordinate 410,937 of KK117023.1, forward strand.
TGAAAATATCTTAGGATGGATAAGTCTTCCAAAAGTATACAAACAATAGAAAAAGGTGACCACCAAGCAAAAATATGCTTCTTCATAACCTGAGGAGTCTTCACGCCTGTGTTTTTCACTAGTCAAACTGGATAATGTTTTGTTTTTCCTTTTTAACAAAGATAACAACTGCTGTAAGCTTGAGTCACTGAAGTTTGAATAAAACATTTCTGGATAATTCCACCTGTAACGAAAGGCAACTGTTTCTAACAACATTAATAACGGTTTCCATCCTTCATCAGGATCACTCTCAGATATTGTAATTACTTCTTTTCTTATAGGTGCATCTTGTACAGTAGGAAATGTAAACAAACAGCACACATAAAATTCTACAGCCTTTTGCAGCAGTTGAAAGATAACTTTAAATTTGTATTCAAATTGAGATACTCGTAGGATTAAAGGCAAAGCATCACAGATAAGCATTTTTCGAAACAAATTTATAGGGGAACGTATATCAGGTTGCTCTTCTGCAGTTAACAGAGTATCAATGATATTACTACCATGCTGCAGAAGTCTTGCATTTGGCATACGTTTTAAAAATAACAACATAAGTTCACAGTGTTCTTCAACAGTCTGGACATTTCTTGTCACAGCCATCATCACTTCATATTTAATATCCTCTGATAACTGCTCAAATATCTGCTTTAAAAAGTCATCGTTTGCAGAACACAAGCACATGGCAATATTTCTCAGCTCTCGAATAAGAACAGCTTCATTTGGAAATTTTTTAACTAAATCACTTAAACATAATGCACTTTCACTGAGATTCTTTTCATTACAAGCCATTTTATAACACTGAAATAATACCGGGAAGCTCTGAGGAAATGCAGATTTGGAGAAAATCATCCATGATTTTGCAGCTGCCAAATCTGTTTCAAGACAGCTTAATACCTGAGATATCAAAAATTCTTCATCAGAAGTCATCCTGAATGTTCAGAAATCCAGTTCAATCTGAAAAGTAAAGGCAAAATGAAATATATAAAATTCAAAATAAGATAATTTCTGCACTTCATAATAAAAATCTTTTCACTTTTCAATTTGGGTAATTTAGAAATGTAACAGATTAAACTGAACATATATTGCCCTCTGATAAGATACTACTGAAATCATAGAGTATCAGTAATACTGGGCTGATTAATATTTATTACATCCTGTTCAAAATAATCCCAAAACTCGGTATCCATGTACACATTCACTTACAATATTCTTCCCAATCCTCAAAATATGTTTTTAATTTGTTTTCATGAAAAACCCTTTACAAAATGCAGCAAATTTTCTTTTATTGAATCGACAGATTCAAAACAGTGACCGTAAAGCAACACTTTTAACAATGGAAAATAAGAAAATGCCATAGAATGTAAAATCAGCTAAATATAGAGATCATAGAACATATTTGTTAAATTTTATGCCAAAAAATCACATTTACAAAAATCACACAAAAAGGTGCAGTATAATGATACAAAATCTACAAATTATCTCACTAAGAGTTCAGATCTAAATGCTGAAAAATATGGTAAAAATATATTTACAGGTGCCCCTTCACCAAAATTGGCAATTTTTGGCTGTACAAGGACACCAAGTTTGTGCAATTCTTCGACTTGTTAATTTGGCTTTGTGCAGCGGCGATTTTTGATGCAAAAAAAACCGCTACACAAAGCCAAAATAACAAGTCAAAGAATTGCACAAACTCGGTATCCATGTACACATTCACCTATTTTCACTTAAAAAACATCAGAGAATTGCACAAACTTGGCATTGTACACTCCCTTGACTTTGTCCATGTACACATTGATCTATTTTCCATTAAAAAGTTAAAGGAGCAGCCAATTCTAAACTAGAACCAAACAAAAAATATATAACCTCAATAAACTACAATTTAAATAAACAATGAAATAACATAAAAAAGGAAATTTATCTTGGCACTACACAAAGGAAATATGCACTTACCTTATTTGGAAATTTCCATGTCTTCATTCAAATGAAAGACCTTAACAGCATCCAAAAACTTCCTAAAATTATTTGAACTAGAATCTGTATACCGGCATTACCACATAAATTCACAAAAATAACAGTAAAAAATATCCTCCAACATTCGACCATACACATTTCCTTCCTACAAAGAGGACACTTATAATGGCTACTAAGCAAACCTTCATTTACACACCAGTCAATAATTGCTTTTTCCCTTTCTTTCCAAATCATACAGAAACTTAGATTAATCTTACCACATTCAGCTTTTTTACCATGTAAAGCACAAAACAACCAACATTCTTCTTAACCAACACACACAAAACTCTTACAAATCTTTTCTCATCATTCAAATTCACTGCAATCATGCAACCAATTATGTCATAACAGGATTTCCATAACATTCAACTACTCAGGTTATCATAAATGAAACAACTTGGCGATAAATGAAACAACTTAGCGATAATCCAAGGGGCACCCTTAAATATGCTATAACCAAAAATGCTCAAATAATATTCTTTCTTATCAGTTTTGGCCAGATGGTAGAAACTCACGATACAGAACACAACATTCAAAGAAAACAGTCAACATAATCCTCATTCTTGACTCCCCTTGATGCAGTCTTTTAATCTTACTTCATCTTTCAAATCCCATTCATTTGATTGCTGAACTGCTTCTGTGTCAAAAGCATAGATTAATAACCAGAAATAATAAATTTTTAGAAAGACTTAAAAAATATCTTCAGCGATTTAAAACGCACTTTTTTTAAATACAAAAAACTAAATGTTTTTGGAATAGACTCAAGAAGCATTACTCAGCAAGCTTTAATGATCTTTCAAAATTGCTTGACAAAACCAAAATCACATAAACACCAAATCTAACTTGACCAGTTCTAGAGGAAGTTTGGACATTTATAAGTGTATAGTATCTGTTATGACATCCACTGCTTGATGAGAGAGGGCGTTGTATAATCCTTTTTAGTTTTCTCTGTATTATATATGTATAGTAAGTAGGAATAAAAGTGTTATCCGGAATGGCAGTGTTATTTTTACTGTGGAGTCTAATTCCGACCCCTGTACAAAAGAGGTGAACATATGTTTTTTGGTGTCAGGAGTGGGATTCGAATCCACGTCCTCTATCTGTGTAGCATAGAGACACTTAAAATAACAGCAAGCCTCTAAAGTGAGTTTTGGTGGTAGGACAAGAAGGGTTCGTGACCCAAATATGTGACCTTCCAGAAATTCTCCTTTCAGATGGATATAATTTGGCCACTTCCTACTATGCAACCTGGGCAATATTCTTGGTGGGTACTCTCCATTCTCAGCAAATACATTAAGTTGTAGGTGTTCAGCCATTTGGCACAACAACAGCAACTTGATCGACATGTCGCTTGTTAGTTACTTAACCACTAAATTGTTTTACACGAATGCAGTTCAGGTGCCACAAAAAGGGACTTTTTTTATTTTCCTGTACACCACTCAGGCAGTGTATTTTCTTACAGTAATCCACTGATTTGCCAGGCTCTTTCACATTTATTACTTTGCAGTATTTCTAAGAGATGTCTCTAGTAGTCTAGGAGAGATTGGATTCTAAATTCAAGGATAGGTTTTACCGCTTTTCATTAGGCAAAGATTGTTTGCACATGTTCAGTATATTAGGCTTTGTGAATAGTATTACTTCCCAATTTTTTTCATGAAATAAAAGAATGATCGGTGACAGTGAATAGAACATAACAAAATATAATTCTGATATTGGATCAGACAGCAAATCTGAATTTTCTATGATTCTGGTAGTCCTGAAAGTTCTTTATCAGAATTCTCCAGGGATGTCGAAGAAATGGAAAGTTCAGATGATCTAATTCAAATTCGGATCTTTTAAGAAATGGATATTAGTAATCCTCTTCTACCACCGCTGCGATTTTCTTTCACATTTATCTTCTATAGAGTGTGCTTTCCAGTTCGCAGTTTCATGAGAAAAAAGCCAACTTTAAGTAAAAATGTTTTAATTTTGTGCAGTAATTAAAAATTATCTTACATTAATAAATGAAATACTTGTAACAGTTTTGACAACTGATTTGAATTCTTGAATTTATATAATCAATTAAAATACAAAAATGTTCATAAAAAATATGATTATTTTTGGTCAGAATATGGAAGGAAAATGAAACAGTTAAATAGTTAAAGAGGATGACCTAGCAGACTGTGGTTCATTTTTGATACATTCTCTGTCTTTAAACATTTTATGCCATCAAAAAGCTCTTGTTTTTGATAAGAATTGTCACTAAAGGCTTTCTGCAACACTAAATAATGTAATAGCAAAAATTCCAATAAGCAAACCAAACTTATTGCATTTTCTTTTTTTCAGTTACCTTTGCATCACCAAAACACACAATGCTTATTCAGTAAGCAAAAATACATTTGCAAATGACAAAAGGAAATGAAATATGGATTACTGCCAGATATCCACACCAGACATGACAACTTCTGAAACTGATTTTTCCCACGTTTTAAAAGAATCAGCACTGATATTTCTTTTTTTATTACAGTAGTACATGTATAATTTTACTGTCCACGGTTTACTGCTTCTTTTTTAACATACTGATGATTTTTCAGTGTTCTACTTTGTCTCAGAATTGCACTGGATGTTTTAATATTAATTTTTATTTATTTATTTTGTTTTTGTTCTTTATTTCTGTCATTTTTAAGTAACATAAAAGATAATTCTTTTTCTTTTTGCATTGCATGCTCTGTGATATACAAATTTTAAACTTTCGCACAACGTACTGAACATTTCTTTTCGGATAGAAAAGCAAGTGTTTTTTTCTGATTTTCAGCTTTTTTCTTTGATTATAAAAGTCACCTAATTTAAATAAGAATAAATAAAAAACAGAAGACAAAGTCGTCTTTAGAATAACACAAAATATTTTTTTAATGAAGAATAACACAGTAAATTAAAAAAAAATAGATCTAGAGAATTTTTTAAAAAACTTTTAGCCCATATACACTCTTTAAGTAAGAATAAAAAAGTGAGAGAGCATATGGATGCAAAAGAACTACAATTGAGGATGCAAGTTATTTTAAAATAAGGTATCAACACACACGTTTTTACAGAAGCTAATTGTTTAGTTTTTACCACATAAATAAAATGAGGACAAATACATAGTGATCAAACTTAGCCTCAAATCATTTAATTCATTAGATGCAGAATGAATCCTTAGGTAGGTTTTTCAGCGCAAGGTAAAGTATACAAATTCATAATGCTCTTCAGTAATATTTGAGATAATATAGCGCATTATCAATGCATTTACCTTTTTTGCTGTGCCGAAAACTATTACCTTAAAATGCCCATCCACATGACAGAAGTCGAAAAAATGGAACTATGTAACTTTAATTTGTCACTTGTTCTCAGAGGACACTAGTTGAAATTTTTTAAATTATTATGCTCAACAAGTAATTCAGTTAAATTACTAACTGTTAAAAAAATGTGTCGTAATATGATTTCTGTTCCAAATTATATTTCAAAATCAAACTGTTGCTTGTTATAATGCGAGCCGCGTTTGGCTTACAAAGTGCACTGTATCAAGAAATAATAAAAAATATTAAAGGATTACTGACAATTATGATCATATACACTTTATTTACATTAATATAATTTTATTTAACGATTATGACAGCAATTTATGAAACAGTACTTACAGTAAAATGTAATAAATTTCCTTACAGTCAAAATTCAAACCACTCCCTATCCCACAATATTTTAAAATGAAGTTTTTAATACTATATGCTCTAAAATAACATCGCAGGATATGCTTTTTAAAAATAAATATAATATAAAGTATACATAAAGTTCTGCATCGCGCACATTACACATATGCACGTTTCATTTCTATTTATGTATTTTGGCGCCATCTTCCAGGAATAATCAACACCTCAATATACTTTATGCTATCTATAGGAATAATCCACCGAATTGTTGGGCTGGACACTACTTTTAGGCAAGGTCCGTAGGTCTTCTACAGACCTCGATTTTTAGGTGCGAAAAAAGTGTGAATACTAAGCCAGAAATTTCCAGCCAAAATCTTTATGTTGAGTAAAAATAATTCCCAACCACTAGTTGTAGAATTCAGCTTTTATGTTCATAAAATACTTTAAATGTGAAAATGGTTACATGTACATAAATTTCAATTACCACTGCTCAGAGAATACATGATTTACAAATTGGTACAATTGGGCACACTTACCCCTCTCTTTATCATCTAAAATGCAATGCAGAACAGTAGGCAAAGATTGCTTTCCACTAATTTATTTTACAGCATAGACATAATGCGCGCAGAACATAAAACTTTAACCTTCCACTTAGGTCCGGTGTTTACTTCAAATCCAATAGGGATTAAGAATTGGTGATCACGAGCGACGGAGGCAGCATCTTAGCAGAGCTCCGAAATTTTTATATGTGTTTTTCAGAAAAGGCTGATTTCCTTAAAAATGTTATTACAATTTTCCTCCGCAATGTCTCGCCCTCAAATGTGACAGTTTTTCTGTATAAAAAAAGGTCCCATCTTCCTCGCTGTTCCTTTTTCTACAAATCCGAAGGAAAATAGGAACACTCAGACAAGTAGTTTTCTTTCTTCTAAACTAAATCAAATATCTATCACTAAAGTGCCTTTAAATTCATTTATTTATTATGCTTATTATTATTCATTATTATTATTATTATTCATTATTATTATTATTATTCATTTATTTATTATTATAAGTCTCTGACATTAAATAATAGTTAGTAAGTGCTTTAAATCATGTGCTTGTTTTTCCTGTAACTATTCCTTAGAGAAGTATTCCTGTAACTATTCCGTATTCCTTACCAGTAGATGCCGTCTACTAGCACTCCCCCATCGGGGTCCCTTTGAGGAATTTCCTGAGAGGGAAAAAGGGGATCTTGGGCATGCATGAATGTAAAAGATTGCAGTTTTACTGTTTTCCATCGCAATTTTTTTTTTCAGTTCGCAAATGAGAGAAAATAAGATTAATCTCTATTTCCTTGAATATATCTCTTAGAATTATGAGCATATACTAATAAAGTGTGTCTCAATTTGTTAAACTAGTAGAAATATAATAAATTATGATGGTTAAATTAATAAATAAATATAATGTTTAATTTATAAAAATTTAATTAACATTAAAATAAACTGTGATATTTACTTATTTTTGCTGATATGCATTCCCCCTGTGTATGGATTTATGATTTTGCCTGATGCTGTTTGTGAAAAAAAAATGTATGAACATGTTGGGAAACCACAATACTTAATGTTACCTTAGTTAATATATACTTTTGTCTGATATTATGTGTCTTTTGTTGTTGTGTCTCAAGATAAAGGCAAACATATTGCCTTGTTTCCCCTGTTAAAAAGAAAGTAATTAAAAAATTTTTCAAATTTTAGTTTCCTGTCGTAGCAAAGGTTAGCTTCTAAATTAGACTTAAACTCTTATGTGACTGGACCCCCACATATTTTATATTTTACTCCACTCCATCATCACATCTATACAGCTTTACCACACTAACCTGGAAGACACTATTTATTGTAAATGAAAACAGCCTCCTCCTCTTTTGACTACACTCATGGACATAATCGTATTTTAGGAGACACATTTCTTACTTCTTTTCCTTTTCTTTCTACAGGCCTTTTTTATTTTTTTCTCTCCATTACTTTTGGGCCATTTATTTTAAATTTTATTTTGTCCCATCTTTTTTTTTCTCGGTCCTTAGAACTGGTATAAAATATACGAAGTTCCTTTTTACGTTCCTCTGAAATATGAAATTGACCCCTTTCTATGTACCTTTCCTTCGCACCTTAGCTTGATTTTTCGCCTATCGGTGCAGAAAGACTTAGCGGATTCAAAACAAGACATCTGTCTGCTTTGTCTGTCTGTCAAGGCCAATAGGTAAATTCCAAGGTTTCTAAAACTGTACTGATCTTGGGTAAATTCAAGGTCTGTCTGATTAGACGAAATTCCAGTTCCCAGTTTTCAGTGTGTTGCGCGAAATTCGTTACTAGTTGGCCCTTGCGATCTGCTATACTTTGGCTACACAGTCACCATTTGTAACGTAGCCTATCAATAATAAAAAGTGTATTTTAGTAAAACGTATCGCTGTTTGCTATTAGTAATACAGAATGGTATAGTGTTGCCTGCTATACTTCAAAGTTTATTCCTTTTAACAAGGTTTTTACAGTTCTATTTAAATAATTATTTACAACACCTAACGCATTATCATTATTAAACCTACTATATATATATACGTATCACAATATAATATATATATTATATTATGATGATTTCGGCAAGAATAGAAGGAGGAATTAGCTTGCAGCCGTAGTAGCTGAGCGTGAAGGCTTATAGATGACAATTACAAAACATCAACCTGAAAAATTTCCCATCTTTATTTTCACACATATAAAATCATCTCCATAGATGCTTATCCAATCATAATGAAATCCGATACATTTCTATGCTTCAATCACAATGAAAGACGATAAATTGCTTTTTACATAGATTCTTAAAATTAAGACGCAGGCACTTTAGACGGGGAAGCAAAGCGAGGAGTTATTAGCAAGGTGGAAGCTAGCAGAAGGGAATGACGTAATTAGCTTCCCAGAGAGTTTATACCAGAGTAGGTGTGATTCTAGAGTCAAGCTATGATTGGCTAATATTAATTCTGGTTTGCACTTTTCAAGAAGCGTTACGTAATAAACGTCGAAAGATCTTATATCTTACATATATACATGAGATAGGTTTGATTTTTTCCGATTGTTAACCCTTTAAAAAGTGAATTTAATGCAATTAAAATTTAAGAATGCATCCATGCATATATTTTATAATAAATGCTAATGGCATTATCTTTTTTATGAAATTTATTACTTTTTAGCTCTTCTATTTGTTATCTTTGATCCAGGAATTTTTTAATACTGTCTGTAACACCTTCAAAATTTTTTAGTATATATCTCATACCGATACATACCGCTCAACATACCGATACAAGACACTTATTATTTATGTTTAGCTGGTTGAATGCTTTGTGGTTGTAGTTAACGTAATGCAGGTTCAGGACGTATCCATATCTATATGTAATTAGTAGTGATAATAGATCTTTGTTTTATGGAATAATTAATGGTGATAAAACGTCTTTGGTTTATGGAATATGGCTTTATGTTTTATTGTATCCTGTCGAAGATATTGAAATACTTGGTATTCAGCAGTAACAGTCTCAAAATGTTATATATGGTTCACTTTGATTAATGTCATGTGCATATGATGTGGATGCAAATTTCAACTCACTGCTCCATGTTTTTGGGTTGTACTTATCCTGTAAAAAATTTAAAACTCATATCTGTATATAATGAGCAATGCTTATATTACTCTTATTAAACGAAATTAATCGTATTAATGGCTTTATATTATTGTATGCTGTCGGTGATGTTAAAATACTTGCTATTCAAACACTTACAGTCTCAAAATTCCATATATCATCATTGTGATTGATGTAATGTATGTATGATGTGCATATAAAATTTGAACTCACTGCTCCATGATTTTGGGTTGTACTTAACCTGTCAAACATTTAAAATACATGTCTGTGTATAATAAGCAATACTTGAAATTAACTGTATTAGTGTACTTATAAAATGTGTATTAGTTTACTTCATTTAAATAAAATTACTGTAGTAACATTGAATCTAAAATACTCGTGTATCTGACTCTGTGTGCAACTCATTCTGATTTATCCGGAATAAGATATGGTATACATGAATTTATATCAAGTAGCTGTAGGTACTTAATGAATCAAGGCTATAGATGGCACTTATGCGTATATGTGTTTAATGCTGATAATATTGCTTTATGAAAAAGAGTAATTTTATTTCACGTATACATTATTCTTGATACTGCCTACGTCAATACCTCAGACTACCAGCCATAAAAGTTTATACGTATATCTTTTTGATTTATGTTGTATGCGGGTAAAAATGTGCAGGGTGACCCAAAAGTCCGTTAACATTTGAAAATTCAATAATTCACGGAATAATGTAGATAGCAAGGTAACCATTGACACACATGCTTGAACTGACATGGGGCTTTATTAAAAGAAAAAAAAAAGGCAAGAAAGGCCAAAAAATAACCTTGGACAACAAAATGTCAATGACGCCGCATGAGAACGTGTATGAAATGAACTGTAGTGAGAGGGGGAATCAGTCCGTTCATGATTTTGTCAATTTCCTATCCTTGCCTCCCGGTGTTGGTCACGGTGTGATGTGGATTTACTACATAATTCGTGATCAGACCCCCTTTTTCTTCAAGGAAAAGTGTGTTCTGCCAGTCAAGCTGTAAGCGTGACGAGTGCATGGTACGCTAATATGTTACACAATCGCAACATCCCTAGTCTGGCTGATCCCTAATCCGGTATGACTTTTATGCAGGATGGCGCTCCACCCCATATTGCTACATGTGTGAAAAATCTCTTGCACACATCGTTTGGTGAGTCGCCATTTCCGTCATGCTTGGTCCCATTGGCTCCTAAATTTCAATCCGTGTGATTATTGGTTGTGTAGTTACTTGAAACCGCAAGTTTACGGCGAACGTCCGACATCATTAGGCATGCTAAAAGACAACATTCGATGGCAATTTCTCACCTTACCTACAGGTATGCTGTGCTATTTACATTGTCCCTCGACTATAAGTATTGTTGATGAATGACGGCGACATGTTGAATATTTGTTATATAGAACATAGTCTGCTAAAAATCAATTGTTATGTTAATTATTTTTTTGTCATCCTATGAAGCGATACCTGTCGGCTATTTTAAGCACTTTTTTACTTTCAGTAAATCCCCATGCCATTTTAAGTATGTGTGCCAGTTTTACCTCTCTACCTACATTATTCAATGAATTATTGTATTTTCAAATGATAACGAACTTTTGGGTCACCCTGTAAATGTGTAAAAATGTTTAATTGCAGTACAATTTAAGAGGTATACTTAATAATCTTGCTTTTTTTGACTAACTTTATATGCGCATGTGTCTAAAATTGTGCATCTACCTCATTCTGCTTATATTGTGGGCATGTGCGATGGATATATTATTAATATTCAACCCTTGCAAGTTTTTAAATTTTACACTTGATATACAAAAGTAAATATTTTTTTAAGTCTACATTGTTATTGTGAGAATTATGTTGCTTTGTTGTGCTTTTGGAATATATTTTATACCTCCCTCTATCTCTTATCTGCATAACAAACAGAGAAAAGCATAATGTTTGTTTTAATGAATACTTTTATCAACAATTTTTTTTTTATTTTCATTGGAATAATTCAAGATTCTCTAACACTGAAAATGTAAATTGCTGCAATACATTTAATTCAATTTTAAATTTTTTAATGCTAACACCAATCAAATCTAAAAGACAACTGTAAATGCAACAGAAGCATACCAATGTAATATTAGAATTAGGCAAAAATGCAGCTTTCGTTTTGAGTTTCATTCAAAATCTTTGCTAAACTAAGGTTGCTTTTTCTTTTGCCTAACAATTTTAGCCTTACTTTGAATATCTGTAATTTTCCATTTACTACTCAAAGCTCTAAATCTGCACTATATAAACTATTATTAATTAAGATTTTCTAAAAAAACAGTTATTGGATAATAATTAAAAGAGAAAAATAAACTTCTTTAGTACCTAAAATTAAATCTCTCTCGTAATACTTTTTCTCTTATGCATTAGAAACAGATATACAAATTTTAGATGGTAATGTATTAATATGTGAATTTCACATACTATAATAAGGGCCAGTAAATTATTTTTTTCAAGACAACTGATAGGAATATATGAAAAATTTTCCGCTGAAATAATATATGTTCTGAAGCTATCTGCTAACTTCGTACTACATAAATAATTGAAAAATTAAATATATGCTCTAAATTACCTTTAAATTAGAATAAATATCTCTAATAAGTACGGTTTAGAATAGCGTATATCTAGATGTAAGCAGGAATTAAAATTGGGATCAAGCAGTAGGTGTTTGTATGTGAAAAAAAGTGGGATAACTTGAAATTTCATGCTTTCTTCCTAAAAAAATTTGTCTTATCAAGAAGAAATGTTCAGTTTCTGACTATTACGGATTAATCATTTTAAAATTTTGCATATAACAAGGCAGTATTTAATTCTGGTACATTTCTGCTCATTGTAAACATTGCAAAGTACAGAAAAAGAGCAGCGCCATCTTGCGGTCAGTAGGAATTTCACGGAGTCCTTAGCACCTATATTTCTAATAAAAACTTTGCTTCATGATAACTCATCATTCAGTTATTGCCGGATTGACGCACTTTAACTATATTCTTTATTATATTACAGGAAAGACTTCATACATAGATTGCATTAAGTTTTTGTGCTTTGACAGTGCAAATACATCTCAATTTTATTCCATTTATCATAACATTGCGAACTAATGTCAAGTCATTGAAAGCTTGATCTCAGCTTTCAGTCCAGGAGAAATATGTTGCAGTAATCTTAGAGAGACAATTTAGATATAGCAAACAAGATATTACGATGTACGATATAGAAATTACAAGATTACGCCTCGGGCGCTTAGCTAATATTCGCCTCATATATTCCATTACTATTTGTAAGATTGAAGTTGCTAAAAAAGATTTTCTTTCAGAGGCTTGGAATTGAATTATTTACATAAAAAGTAAATTGTTCATTGAAGAGCTAAGGCCTGTTTACATTAGCAAAATTCTGAAGTGTTAGTCTAAGAAACATCGACGAACTCGACGACTCTGTTAACGGAAGGCAGCCAGAAACTGTTATGCAGCTTTTCCTTAGATATGCCTGTCCTGCCTGAATTATACGTAAATTCCCACTTAAGAAACTGCATGTTATTACATATATTTCTAATATGATTTAATCATATTATACAGTCTTTGGGTTTTCTTAGGTAGCGTAAACTTAGACTCTATGTATAAGACGGAACAGCGAATTCTTGCTATGTCTTGAAGAATAAATACTGCAGAAGAAAGGTTTTAAATAACCTTTTTATTTAAATTAAATTAAAACAGATGCACGCACTTCGTGCTCACAGATCACCACCACTTGTAGCTAAAGTGAAACTGAACAGAAAATAAGAATGTAACAGATCACTAATAAATTAAGATATCTAACGACTGGCTCCTTTAGCTTAACTAGCTCTCAATCGTCTGCACACAGCAAAGCCGAGCCTAAACATAGCAGTGTAAACTGAAATGTGTCTAACACCGGCTAGAGAGCTAAATTCAAACACGCAGCGTAAACTCGGAACTATGTCCGCTACACTCTTTTTGAACTCATGAACCGCTGCTTAAGTTCTGCTTCTGAAACAGATTTAGAATTTGCATCTACATCATAAAAAATTTACATTCCGGCAGAAAACTGAAATCAGGAGAGAAAGGAAAAGAAAACTAAAACCAATTGGTTAGAATAAAATAAATCCTTAGAATATATTTAAAATTGCTAATAAAACTGAATTAAATACGGATTAAGCATAACAATGCTATTTCCATATAAATATCGCAATTGCCAAGTGAAAAGCACTAACAGAACACAAAAATTAAAGTTACCAATCAATTTCATTTTTTTAATTAAGCTATATTATATTTCAACCGGTCTGGGCAATCCATAAAATTGTTGGACTGTATTGGACTATACGGAAACTGTGTTTCCCAAATGCAGTTTGAGGAATCCACCACTCCAGTTCTATAGAGGTGATCTCACAAACAGTCATGTTTAGTCAGACGTCTAAATAGAGCTAACGCTGTCTTCTTGGAAAAACTGGGAATAAAAGTTGTTTCTTCCCCCAGAATCCTCCAACGCTTACCAATAGCACATTGAATCATATCCTGCTTCAGAATTTTCTTAAGAGTCAGGTTAACAAACAATTTTGTGTATGAAATAAAAGCGGTCGATTAATGCGTTGCATTATAAAAGTTCCTTTCTTAGCCAATGTATCAACTTTTTCATTTCCTATAACTCCGCAGTGGGCTGGAATCCACTGGAACGAAATTCTGTGCGCCATTGCCTTGAGCAAAGGCTTACAGTCTAAGATTCTTTGCGAACTATTTTGATTATTCAGAAGAGTTTAAAGTGTGTGATGATTTTGAGAAACTACCATTATTCATCGCATCCTTTCAACAATTAAGCAGCTTTATGAAGTAGTGTTAAACTCATAAGTAAAATATGCGTGTAGAATTATCTTTAAAATCACTCCACTCATCAAACTTATAGAGACAAAACGGTAAACTTGTTAATAGCATTTGTAAAAATTATGTTATCAGTGCTAAGTAGAAAACTCTAGAAATTATTGTTGCCCTTTTAATTATTGCTAAAGAGACTTATGTTTCAAACAATGCCAGCGCTGTCAATTGATTTGCAATTGACGGAATACTGTCAAATGTTTAAACATTCTTGGTGCCCATTTTTCACTTTTCTCGTGAGGCATAATTTTATTCTTGGGCAATTTTTCATTTATATCAACTTATTTTTATTAAAATTAGGCAAAACGTTTCAATATTTGGCTAATTTTGAATAACACTTCCATCCATTTCGAGAGCACTACCACAGTGACCACAAAACTATAAGGGTGACTTGGGACACGACTAGAGGGCTCACGAGAAATTTAGCCGTTAGCAAAGAAGCTCTCGTAAACACATTGGACTTCCTGGATAATCCTGGATAAGATAAATGGTACTAACCAGGTGATCTTTGTCACAACCTCTGACTAACACTGCTTTCGACAAACAGCAGTTATCATCCTAGAAGAGGTTAGTCGTCCATTCTAGCCTCCATTACCACTGCGATGTATAACAAAGAGGCTTGTTGTTATTGCTGTTACTTTTCTCACTTGTCTGACAGTAACATCAGAACAAGCCCACGAAATTCATCGCGGCAAAAAGTGCAAGATTACGTCTTTCGTTGGCAAGAGTTTTGAGCACCATACAAGTGACAGTACGATTTTGCTTAGCTCTGCTCCCAGTTTTGATGGAGAGCGCCCGGGGGGATGCGTCCAAAGGTTTTCCTCCCCTCTTCTCCTACCACCATCCTTTCGAGAGGATTTTAGGCTCACCTCATAGTGCCTCCATAGCTCACAGACGTCATACTTTTACAAATATCCATGCCTTCTTCGGAAATCGAACCTGGGTCCTTCGTTACAGCAGTCAGCGTCGCTAACTGTAATCCGGTTTGGCTGCTAAGAGACTTTCAAAGCGATAGCGTGGTACCATAGGAGCCCATTCCCTTGTCATCTGGCTTTTAGCCCAATATCATACAAGTACTTTGATAATTTGAACAAATACTGCTAAATCGCCTGCCGACAACTATTTCCCGAAGATCTTTATTGAAAATAAAACTAACTGCAGCTTTATAGCGCAAGTATATATATATGCCGTTGTTCAAGTCATGCATATTTACATAAATTAGGAAAATAGAATCAGACAGGTACTCCTGTGGTAACAAGAGAGACCTGAATCATATTCTGACACAAAACCAAATGATAACATGAATACATCTACCAAAACAAACGGAAAGCAATGAACAGGAATAATGGGAATTCCTCCCATAATATCCCTAAAAGTTATAAAGTCTTTTTGGATAAATACAACAATGCAAATGAATTAACTAATGATAATTCTGAACTCTGAAGTTCAATAACACTACTGACTGAGCAAGGCAATAAACAACCAAGACATTCATCAAGGCTGAAAAGACAAAGAATCATTAAAAACTGTATTGACTGTATGAACTATGTAAAAAACACTAACTGTAAATGAAGCTTCGGTAAAAGCTTTAAGAATTCTTTACTCCGGTACTAATGAAATTGCCTTTGTCAAATATTATCGTAAATATCCTAATATTATTGTAAACTTCCCTTTAAAAAATTATAAGTACTTGGATTTGTATATACTTGTAAGAATATTTCAAACTGTAAAAATTTTCAACTTCCAAATTATACAACTTCATTGCTTAAAGTTCCAGTTCCACATTCTTATTAACGCGTTAATAACTAACTAGTTTCAAATTATGAGTTATTAACGCGGGACGACATCTGTAAAATTTTCTTATATTTGTACTTATGTTCGCAAGTAAATGTCCTATTGATCTGTCAATCCCGCCGTTGGGTTGTGGTGATTATGTAGTAGAAAACTTTCCAAAAACAAAAACGGCTGGACGAAACAGCTTGAAGCACGATAGCCCTCCAGCTAGCAATGAATATACAAAGGCGGGAGGGAAGAAAAAAGCGAAAAAAGAAAAAAGGCACCCTGCCGTCTTGATCGGTATAGTCGTTAGCAATGTGCTGGCTGTCGTATCATACGATCCGGGTTCGAAACCCAGAGAAGGCGTGGATGTTTGAAAGTGTATACTATTTGTGGAGCATAGGGGCATTTAAAACATAGGCGAGCCGAAAGTCCTGTCGAGTGCCCCAGCGGCATGGAGAAAGGGATGAAATACGCTTAGATCCGTTCTCTGGGGAGCTTACCATCAAAATTGGGATGTGGAATTTTACTTGTACGACCAATGGTGAAATTTTGGTGCCCTGCCCACCTCTATCGCTGAATCTCCAATTAAAAAACTTAGCACGAAATATCCAAATTCACTCCCAGTACAGTAAAGATCATCACAGACCATTTTCTAATGCAATGACATGTCCAAGCAGAAATTCACAGGTGGCCACTTCTTGGTGCTACCCGAGTTCATCATTATTCTCATAACAGCGAGTGAACAGTATTAATATGTCGGGTTAAATGTGTCTTCTGGGTATGTATTCTAAAGTAGTTTTTTCTTCTTGGTGCTACAATTATAATATTGAGCTGTATACCTCCAATGGACCGCTAGAAAAAGTATTTATAGCATTGTTTATGCATGTTTAATCAGGAGGTATATTGTAAAATACTAGTCGTTACTCGCTATTTGTAAAGAATAGACTGTAAGGTTTATCCTAAGTTTATTAACAGTTATTTTAAGTTTCGATTCTTTGCTATCTACTCTAATTTCAGCTTACAATTTCCTGCCAGAATGTAATTTCAGAAACGCAGTTAATGCAAATGAGTAAATATAAAAAATACGATGGGTTTGCTCTACGCGAACAGGCAACCTCTAATTAACTTTCTGCGATTTCAGAATCTTCCTCCTAGAGCTGTACTTTCGAGAGCATTCGTTATGTAACCGCTGATATAAATAGCAAAGTACGCGCCGTTTTTAGTTAGACTGCTTCCGGCCATCGCTGCTAAACGATCTGCTGCTTTGTTTACCTTTAAATTTAATATTATTTAATTTAACTAACTATTGCATATGTAAATTGGAGCTCTTCGTCAAAAAGAAAAAAAACGATCGGCCATTTGAATTGAATAAAGGTATGGGAATTTAAAGTGAAATTCTTCTTTCTCATCTTTTGTCTACCTTCCACTCTGCGACGACAACACCCGGATTACTGATGTGACCTGATTGCGAAGCTTCATCATAAATATGCCCATCTATTAAAAAATCAAGTTTGTTTACATATAATACATATAAACAAGTAAATATGCGCATAAAATTAAATACAGTGTCATCCAACAATTAATTACAAATTATGATAATCAGTAAGCATATCAGCTTAAATTACTAAGAAATAGCCTTCCGACTTCCTTAATTCTCCGCTCTTTGAATCTGGGCGAAGTAAACAGAGATAAAGGGAGAATGGAAAAAGAAATTCCTGTTTCATAAATATATAAATAAGTCTAAATTCCGCATGCGCTTTTGCGCTCATGGTGAGATCTGTCATGACGAAGCCTTTAGTGGTTGTTATCAATTGATATTGCCAGCCTTCGGGGATCCTGTTCCTCCGTATTACATTTCTGATATCGGTGCATTAGAAATGTAATTAAGTGACGAAGGCTCTAACCCTGCCATCCATACTGTATAATGGTTAGGGAAGTCTATTGCGAGACCGAAGGGTCGGGGTTCGAATCCCGGAGAAGGCATGACTGTAAGTGTCCATAAAATAAACTTCCACAATAAAGCGGCCACCATTTCTGGCCTTAGCAGTGACCAAGCCTAAGTCGACTAAGTGCCCGCCATAGGGAAAAAAGGCCTCTAACCCTAATAATTATAAAGGCGTATGTGTAATAATTCGCATTCATGAATGTTATATCACTCATGTAAAAATGAAGTGTATATACCAGTTCGAAAAAATGACTTATCTATGGATTAAATTAATTAAGGGAACTTATTACGGTTTTAAAGAAACTGAGGAGATCGTTACAGTAGTTTGCATAGCATCTTATCAAGGCTTAATACGGTCAGTTTAAATGCTGAAAGCACGAGCGCTATGAGAGCACACGAAAGTCATTGAAATATTCTTTTAGCCAGTTCTGTGTCATCTGGGCATTATCTTGTTCTAGAACATTTGAGTAATCTCATCTCATTAAAATGTTATCTGAAGTTGTACTTAAAATTAGAAGACCCTAGAAAGTAGATGATATTTAAAGGTTTTATAATATGTAAAAAAAAGTGGGACTGTTAAAAGTTAACACGATTTCAACATAATATAAGTAATATAAATCTCAGCAGTAAACATGCGAACATTTTTTAGTGAGTATGGTGAAACAGTAGCAGAACAGAAAATCTAGATTAAAAGGAATCTATTTATATGAGAGAATACACTAGTGTTGAGAATTAAAATAATTTTTTTTTACATTTAGTTAATATGTTCCAATACTGAAGGGTAAATTTTAATGAAATTTGATACTGACATAGGTTGATATATTTCAAAAGGAAAAATGTGCCACAAAACAGTAGTGGTACACAAACGTGATCATGCGTAAGCCTCATCGGCGCAAGAAGGTCTAAAACAAAGTTAACGGCATCAAACGAAAAAGGACGTTGATAGGCGATAAGGCCCGCTTTAACAATTGTACAGTTCTCCCAAAGTGATTTCATACTTGAAATGAAATTGTTTATAAACCCCTGTGCCTGTCGGCCCCTCTCCTATAACAGCAATTTCCAGATCCTGAATGGAGTTATCAAAATTTAAGTTGCGCCGAAGTCGTTAAATAAGAGGACATCGATACATCTTTTATGTAACTGAATCCCAATTTTCGGTAGAAAATTCTTTGCATCTCGAAAATTTTAGTTTAATAATAAGTCTGCCTTAGAAATCGATCCGAATTTCTGAATGCACAGGTGTTTTTCTCTGAGACACAAATTCTTTGATGAAAGCTGCGAAGCCAGAAACAAATTTTTCTGAATGATTTTCACAAAATTCGGCAGGAAAGTAGCATATATATTTATGCATAAAACAAAATCAATAATTATATACAGAAATGAAAACAATATTAAATTTTTGTAAGTTATTAGATAATGACATATTGGAGACTTAAACAGAATTATGTATAAAGTGAAAATAAACAGCATAAAATAACAATAAAAAAAAGACATTAATAGGGTATGTGATCCCCCCTCATCTGTATACAAAGTTTACACCTCGTGACCATGCTTTCAATTAGGTGGTCAACCACCGCAGAATTAAGCAATCGCCATTGTTCTTGTAGAGCAGTTTCTAGCTGTAACCATAGATGTTACACGTGTGGAAGTCGCTCTGCGATTCCGCTTGGCTACAATAGCAATATATCGATCTTCCGCAGGGGTTGTAACCTTTGGGCGACCGGCTACGGGCCTTCGGACAACTGTCTGTGTGGTTTGGAATTGTTTCCACAAACGTGAAATTACAGAATGAAAGCGAAGAAAAGAACAACATCTGTGATCGACTGTCTGCTTCAATGCACCCCACAGCCCGCCAGCGCTCAGAATCTTCCATTCGTCTTCTGGAAGTCATAGAAACACGTGTGTCGTGAAAACAAATCGTACGAAAGTTTTAAACACCTTCTATCAGCATTTACAATCAACTTCTGTAACCCTTCATAAAGCTGGCTTCTTATAAGACTGCCTTTTTTGCATATTTCTTGACATGAAAGCGCGATTGGCTGTTACCTAGCAAACTATTTTCCTTTCCCTTTTCACATTGTGAAAGAGGGGGAAAAAGTTACAACCTTTTTACTTTCAAATAATTTTAAAGTCTAACACCACATTTGAAGTAATACACTCACATCCAAAAGTTAAGCACAAGGATGTAAAATGCAAAAAAATCAATAAATACTGCTTTTATTGACACAAAATTCGGCAGGAAAGTAGCATATATATTTATGCATAAAACAAAATCTATAATTATATGCAGAAATGAAAACAATATTAAATTTTTGTAAGTTATTAGATAATGACATACTGGAGACTTAAAGAGAATTATGTATAAAGTGAAAATAAAGAGCATAAAATAACAATAAAAAAAAGACATTAATAGGGTATGTGATCCCCCCTCATCTGTATAAAAAGTTTACACCTCGTGACCATGCTTTCAATTAGGTGGTCAACCACCGCAGAATTAAGCAATCGCCATTCTTCTTGTAGAGCAGTTTCCAGCTCAATAAGAGTGGCTGGAGGTGGGAAACGTGAAGATACAGCACGGCCGAGAGCATCCCAAAGATTTTCAATGGGATTAAGGTCGGGCGAATATGCCCAGGTAGAGGAAGTTCTTGATCATTTGGGGGAAGCGAAAGTTTTTTCAACTTTAGATTTGAAAAGTGGTTTTTTCCACGTTCCAGTCGATGAAAAATGTACGAAATATTTAGCATTCATTGGTCATGCAGGTTTATTTGAATTTTTAAAAGCTCCGTTTGGTTTGACCACAAGTCCTAGTGTATTTTTAAGATTTATCTATAATGTATTCAGGGAATTAATAAGGGATAATACAGTTGTAATTTACATGGATGATTTTATTATACCTTCCCGTGATGAGAAAGAGGGCTTAGAAAAACTTAAACGAGTTTTAAAAGTAGCTTCAGAATATGGACTAGAAATTAATTTAAAAAAATGTCAATTCCTTAAACGAAAAATTGAATTTCTTGGTTATTTAATTGAAGAAGGTACAATTCGTCCGTCCCCAAATAAGACGCTTGCAGTTAAAAATTTTCCTCAACCTAAGAACGTTAAGCAAATGCAAAGCTTCCTAGGTCTCACAGGCTATTTTAGAAAATTTGTACCTGGTTATTCGAAAATAGCCAAACCATTGAGCGATATGCTTCGCAATGGTGTAGAATTTGAATTTGGGCCAAGTCAGAAGCAGGCATTTGACCACCTCAAAGAACTTTTAAGCCGAAGTCCCGTACTTCACATCTTTCAGCAGGGAAAACCTTTGGAGTTACATACGGATGCTAGTAGTCATGGTTTCGGTGCAGTGTTGCTTCAACGCTCAGATGATGGACAGCTGCATCCAATCCATTACATGAGTAAAAAAACATCACCTCAACAAGAAAAAATGTCAAGTTATGAACTCGAAGTGCT
>KK117023.1:436244-488940 GCA_000611955.2 Stegodyphus mimosarum
TTCTTACATAACAGAATTGGGGATGCGTATTCGGAACAAGATGGTTTAATTATCCCCATTTGCAACCACTCGTCTATCTGTTTATCAACAATTTTTTGCTCAGCAAACGGTAATCTCCGAGACCGTTGCGATACTGGAATATCATCTTTTAACACAATATTCATTTTTAAATTCGTGTCTTTGGTTTTATTTGGTTTATAATTACGAATCAATAATGACAAATCCGTACGTATATTCACATCAGTAACATGCAAGAAATCCATATCACATTCATCAATCACATTTGCAAAATTTAATAAAAAACACTTCTGTAACGATGATTCACTTTAAAATCATTTTCGGTATTAGGATTAGATGTTTTATTTTTTTCTTCCCGACTTACTTTTAGAAGTTGAGTATAAATGTTTGGTGTGAAAATTAAAGGAACAGATAATTTATTTACGGCTGCAACAATGATTTCTAACCTTGGTGAATTGCTATTTAAAAATAATCCTACTCTAGCAATATCTGCCTCTTTTTTTCCGTCAAAACATGAGCTAAGTACTATTTTACCGTCCAGCGGTGTTTTTATTTGAATGAATGATGAATTTATGACCGGAACTTGAGCGCCTGAATCGATAAGTGCTTTTACTTTTTTATTTTCTACTAAAATAGCAGCATATTGCAACTCGTTAATAAAACTGACGTTATTAACATTTGTTTCGTTTTTTCTTTCTGGTTCCTTATGCGATTCGGTTTGTTTACGTTTTACGCAATCCCTCGCGAAATGAAAATTTTCACCCTTTCCCCCGCAGACATAACATGATCTCTCTGGCGTCAACGGAATGACATGCGGTTTGCTTCGACGGAATGAGTCATTCTTAATACTTTGGTTCTGCACACTTCGCACTTTCGATTCGTTAGACTGAATTTTAGGGTTAGGTATTTCAGACAACGATTTTCCTCGGGATGAGAAATATAAATCACATTCCCGCCCTAATTGGGTTGGATTAAACCATGTTTTCCCCTCGCGAATACCTATGTATTCTTTCGTTTTAAAATCCAAAGTTTCATACAATTTATCTGCAACAATTAAATCACATAACTTTTTAAAATCCTTTTGTATTTCCCTGACCTGACAGTAGTATTCGAATGTTGCGGTCAATCGCGATGCAAACTGAACATGCGACTCGTTTGCTGCGCGTTGAGCATATTTAAAGGTGTTAAGAATCTCTCTGGGTGTCGGCTGAAATTCAGCTAAAAACAATTCTTTTAGTTTTTCGTAATCCGACAATTCTTCTTCAGTTGCATATGTTAAAACATTATTAGCTTTAACCCCTAGCAAATTAATTAGTATCTCAGCCTGTAAGTCTTTGGGAACTTCTTTGGTGACAAAAGCTTTTTCCAATGAAATGAAAAACAAATGCAATGCCTCTGGCCGCTCAGGAACAGAGATTGTAAGCGTTTTAACACTTTTTAGTAAATTTTCAACACTAGTCTGCGCGTTTCTTCTATCACCCGATAATGATTGTGATTTTAAATTTTCTAGCTCAATCTGCTTCTCAATTTGGGCTAATTTAAGACGTTCGATCTCTAACAGATAGTGTTCATTACTTGTTTTAGGCGTCCGATCCTCGGCGATCGATTTGACGACGGCACGAACAAATTCAACGTTCGTTTTGAAGACATCAGAATTTTCGATAATTTTTCTAATGTCAGCTTTTTTGGCATTTTCTGGAACATTCTCTCCAATTTTTTCAGCAATTAATTTTAAGTCACTCTTGTTTGAATTATTTAAGAAACTCATTTTAAAAATGAAACAGAAGTAGCACTATCTTGAAGAAATAAAGGAAGAAAAAGTTTCACAGTACCTTTGCTGCAGTTCGCCGGCTTCGAGCCCCCATAGTTGTGGGGGTGACGTCTTATCAATAAATAGAGATCACTCCCACTGTTCAAAGTATCAGGTTTTATTCTTGGCTCACAGAAGTAAAGATAAACGGGATGAGTATATACAGATGGATTAAATGTTTTGGAAAGGTATCACAACACAACAGCTGACCTCCTACGTATGGTCACTTTGGATAAGTCCAGATCCGATTACCTACGCGCAACCGGTAAGCGTCTACTTGTAGCTCCTTCGCGAGCGTTCCGTTAGACCGCTTCTCTCTGCCTTCTCTATCCAAGTGGAAGATGTGTTTACCTGGAGCGTTCCTACCGTAGATGTAGATAGCGACATCTGGTGCTTCGTTGAGGCACGATTCCCACATTTTTGTAAGTTATTAGATAATGACATACTGGAGACTTAAAGAGAATTATGTATAAAGTGAAAATAAAGAGCGTAAAATAACAATAAAAAAAAGACATTAATAGGGTATGTGATCCCCCCTCATCTGTATAAAAAGTTTACACCTCGTGACCATGCTTTCAATTAGGTGGTCAACCACCGCAGAATTAAGCAATCGCCATACTTCTTGTAGAGCAGTTTCCAGCTCAATAAGAGTGGCTGGAGGGGGGAAACGTGAAGATACAGCACGGCCGAGAGCATCCCAAAGATTTTCAATGGGATTAAGGTCGGGCGAATATGCTGGCCACGCCATACGTGCAATCCCTTCACTCTCCAGGTAGTCATCGACGATGTCAGCTCTATGGGGACGTGCGTTATCGTCCGTTAAAACAAAAGCAGGGCCAACTGCTGCAGCGTACAGTCTCACAATGGGTTCTAGGAGTTCATCTCGATACCGAACAGCCTTCAAAGAACCCCGTTTAAAGATGTGGAGGTCGGTGCGGTATCCTAATGAAATCCCTGCTCACGCCGTAATGCTTCCGCCTCGGAATGCGTGATGTTCGGCGATGTTTTGGGATAGATTGCGTGTTCGTTGTTCACGCCATATCCATATACGCTTGTCATCTGGCTCCAGAGCAAATCTTGACTCATCAGTAAACATGACATAGCCCCAGTCAGACACATTCCAATTGACTTGTTCCCGGCACCACTGTAATCGTGCCCCTCTTGATTGGACGGATAGAGGAACACAAACTCGAGGTACCCGGGCGTACAGTCCACTCATATGTAATCTTCGGCGTACAGTAACTGCAGATATCTCCTTACCAATTTAGGCTGCAACCATAGATGTCACACGTCGAGGTCGCTCTGTGATTCCGCTTGGCTACAATAGCAATATATCGATCTTCCAAGATTGTTGTAATCCTTGGCCGACCGGCTACGGGCCTTCGAACAACTGTCTGTGTGGTTTGGAATTGTTTCCATTAACGTGAAATCACAATATGATGAACGCCGAAGAAAAGAGCAACATCTGTGATCGACTGTCCTGCCTCAATGGGCCCCACAGCACGCCAGCGCTCAGAATCTTTCATTCATCTTCTGGACGTCATAGAAACACGTATGTCTTGAAAAAAAAATTGTACGAACGTTTTAAACTCCTTTTATCAGCACTTACAATCAACTTCTGTAACCCTTCATAAAGCTGGCTTCTTATAAGACTGCATTTTTTGCATATTTCTTGACATGAAAGCGCGATTGGCTGTTACCTAGCATATTTGCATAGTTCCATCTACTTCTGCAGTGAATTGCATCCTCTTCAATTCTGATTGGCTTCCGGAAATTAGCATTTTCCTCTCCGTGCTTAACTTTTGGAAGTAAGTGTATCCAAAGCTTATTCTCCAGGAAGAGCGAAGAATTTATCACAGCGGTTAAATTTTTCATTTCCGAAAGTATTAGAAATGGAACTTTTGGAGAGGTATAAATAAATATTGGGGACTAAAATTACACTTGTACTGAACCTTAAATTTGAACTCAGTTCTACAACTTGAGAGAAATTTTTTAACCCCATCACATTCCACTTGATAACTTCTCAAAGGTCGTGGTCAGAAGGCGTTGAAATCTCCTTGCTTTGCTTTCACACCTGCGCATTTGCTTTAAAATTTCCCGTGACCATATGCCCTTTGGCTCAAAAATTTCTTCCCCCATCAGCCTTCCTTTCATGATTCTCCCTCCGATATCCATTCGCCCAAATTACTTCTAACCACGGAGTATAATTCGGAGTATATCATTATACTTTGCATTTCTAACCTTTCCTCATATAGGGGTCATCCGTCGAATAGTACCCGAATTTCCCTAGTTCTGAAATTGCTCTTCGTTTTTCGGCGGGTTAAGACGGTTTAAGTTTGAATATTTCTTATAACTTCTTTATATAAGATATTCTACGTAACAATAACAGAGTAAATAACAGTATTTTGTATCGTATTTATTATGAATTTTAGAATTATTACTGAATAAAAATATGCAATATTCTAAAATTTTGTTATTTGATAACTGCTTATTTAAAAATTTTTACGACGTTATAAAATAAATTAGGATTATACGACGTTTGCTAAATTCATGTGTTAATAATTTACGCATTATATTAAAATGATGCATGCTTTGAAAATGTCAAAGATGTAACTTCCTATTGAGACAAAAATTAAAACAAATTCTGCAATTAAGCTTAGAGGCTTCGAACCCCTTTGATTTAGAAGCTCCTTTCAACTTTTATTTCTGATGAATTTCTATGATACAGCTGAATGGTTTCCAGTTTAATTCTGAATAATTCTCTATATAGCTGAATTGTTCCAGTGCTAAGGCAATTTATTGTTTCAGCGTTATTCATCACAAGACATGCGAATTCTGATTTGAATTTATTATATAATCATATACTTATTATATTTGTTTCCGGTATTAGCTCAAATGGAAATACTTTTACATGAGCTACCTGGAGCGCCATGGTACTTTACCGGTAGCTCACAATCGAAGTTTGGGTAACCTTTGTTCTAGGTATTCCTTAACATAGCTTCAACAGGAAAAAGTTTTATTATTTCATAGTTCACGGATAAAAAAATAATTCGGTAATAATTAAAAAGACGAATGCGGATCTGAATCAACATTTAACTTAAAACTGAATTTTAATACAAGCATCACATTTTTTATTTGAGCTATCTACCTTTGAGGATGATCGGGGTTTGATTAATTGCAGGGCATACCAAAACTATCAGCCTAGCAGAAGGGTTGTCTTCATGGAATGCACTCTACCAGAAATTGACTCGTTTTTACTTGATACACATAGAAAATCCCATGTAAGAGTCTTATCACATTCAAAAGAAAAAAGATAAGCATTACACAGATGATGCATTTTTAGAAATTTCTGTTGGTCTTATTTTTTCTGAAAATAAAATTAATATTTTCTCAAATCAGTTATTGAAATATGTGTTCTTTCCAATACATATATAGAAAATTTGAGGGGATATCAAGCTCATATAATTTTGAGTTCAGTACTTTGTAAGCTTAATTTGACGAAGAGTAAAAATTTTAAACTTATCCTACATTAGCGAAAATCTAAGGTTTTATTTCACTTTTCTGATATTGATGTTGTTCATTTTCCAAAACTGGACTTTCAGAAATGGTATAATGGGTCAGATTTGCATTGGAATTTAAGAGTAAAAAATAGAAATTGTGTTTTGATTATTATTCCTTTCATCTTGATTTGAACTTCAGTAATTGAAAAATCATGTTTGGTAATATCAGTGTTTCGATTTTTACTGATAACCTTCCATTGTAATTTTTTTTTTCATTTAAAATGAAATCTGTTGGGCAAGAAAATATAAAAACCTCTAAGGAACGGTTGTAGTCCTTTCTTTCTGTTTTTCAATAAAAGTTAAAAAGCAACAAGCATGCGGTTACTATCGATTTGTAATCATCAACATACTTATGTATGCTAAGAATATGCGTAGACAGCTCAGTTTCAATGGCAAACTTCTAGTTAACGAAATACAACTGTCATTGGAGAAAAATGTAATCAAGAAAGGAAAGCATTGTTCTCCGAAATACAGTAATCTTCTCAATCTAATAATTTCCTCCTTAAATATTAATGGATTAAATACTGAACTTGAATGTGCTTAATTATTGGTTCTCACGATGATAAATAGTTAACACAAAAAAGTAAATTTGCCTCATGTGCCGTAACCTTTCAACACAGCGTAGCATTTTTGCCCAGAAATAGACTTTACAGTAGTGTATTTATTAAGAAGCCTAACATTTTTAATAAGAAGAAATCATTAAGTTATTGATTAAGCGTAAGTAATTGTAAAGATACAAACTGAAAATTTCATTAGCGGGGAGAAAAAAAATCCATCACTTTTCCCCCATCCTCTCTTATGTATACTGCAGGGGAAAAAAAAAGGAAAAAGAAAATGGGACGCTTCTATATCTCTCGTTCTACTGGGCCGATTGACGAAATTCAACTTCCGTGTTTCATTTCTCGAAAGCGCGACTCAGGATTTGTATTAGATTTATATATAGCATTGTTCTAATATAGGCATTTTGACACAAAATCGGACCTTTTCTGATATGACGTGCCAATTTTTTTCCATATTTCGATTCTACGACTCAAATGATGCCAAACTGCCAAGTTTTGTACAAATCGCACAAGTAGTTTTTAAAAAATTAGCTCTCAAAATTTCAGCTCCTCAATGTTAATTGAATTGGGTGCATATTTATTAATCTCTCTTTTTTTTAATAAACTATTTTGATTCTTCCTTTCACATTTCGAAATTTAGGTTTATTCCAAGTAAAATTCGCCCATTTTTTTATGATTTATTTTCAAAATTTGTATTTTTAAATAATTTTTATAAATTTTTCGGAAAAAATTTTGAATGACGAGCTGTACAATTTTTACCATCATCTTAATGTAGATGTATTTCTAAGCATACCTGCAAAAAATTAAAAAGTTTTTTATTCAAAATTTCCGAAGATATACGTGAATTTATATACTGGCGCGTTTTGAAATTTGGCAACTTTGTTGAAAGCGATAATAAAATCAAATGTGGTTTAGGCACTTTGTTAAAATTATTTGAAAGTAGGAACGAAGTGACTTTTTTCCCGCTCATGCACAATGTAAGAAAGGGAAAGGAAAAATATATTGCCATATATTAAGAAGTTCGCCAAATGAACTGTTCTTGGCGCAAACGGAAAGAAAATGCGCCAGGACAAATTTTTGAATTTCTCCGTAACTTTCGCACCAAATTTTACAAAATTCAATATTTAGGTATAATTTGACTCGTAGAATGGAAATGTGGAAAAAAAATGGCATGTTATTTCAGAAGAAGTCCGATTTTATGTCAAAATACCTATATCAGAACAATTCTATATGTAAATGTAATGTATATCCCAAGTCGCGCTTTCGAGACATTAAAAACGCAATTTAAGTTTTGTCAGTCGGCCCAGTAGAAAGTGAGAAATAGAACTGTCCCATTTTTTTTTTCCCTTTCCTTTTTTCCCGCAGTGTACATCAACGTGAAACCTCTTACGTCAAGAGTCAAACCTCTTACATTGATGAACACTTGATTTTAGCGGACACTTACCATTAAAAGACATTCTCAGTCCGTTAATCTTCAAAGTAGGGAAACAATAAATTTTTTTGTACGCATATTCTGTAATACCGACTAAAGCTTTGGTTCGGTGATTGTCTGCTTAAGGGAGATTCGATGACTTTTAATCAAAAATAGGCAGCAAAACATCTTAAGATGAAATAAGAAAATATGAATTTTATAAAATTCTGTGTCTTTCATCATACATGAAATTACGTTTCGAATGGACGGATTCGCACCTTAGAAAAAAAGAATTACGTATTTTTTCTTCCTATGGTTCAAAAAATCTGTAGAACTTTTTTTTTTTTTTGACAAGACGTGAAAAATATGCTGTGTCCTTATCGGGACTCGAACTCCGGGCCTTCCGATACTAGCCAGACGTGCTTTCTATGTACACCACGAAGGTACGGGGTAAGGAAGGGGGACTTCTGATACTGTAATGTGATGTAAACATACTTTCAGTTCCAGAATTGATCATTTTACATGAAAAGAATCGACTTTGGATCGGCTAATTTGTAATGTGACTTGAAAAGTAAATAAAATGCAACGAAATTCATTTAAAAATTATATTTGCAAGGTTACTATTTAAATTAACCAGATATTTATAACTTAAGCTTTTATTACAACTTTTCTTTTTCATTTCCTCACCAGAATATAAATGATATATTTAGTATTTAAACTGAGGTTTTTGGATTTTGAGACAGAGCGTGTTTCTGGCTGCGCTTTGAACGCTACGTTTAGCTCCTAACAGCTTTGGTAGTATTCGGCGCTTTGCGTTTTTCCGCTGCCGACCATTTGATTTTGATCTCCGGTTAGAATTTGATTTGTGTAGCCTTTGACTACTATTTCCCGTGTTAACTTAAATTTGACAGCTTCTATTTAGTTGCCTCACAGCGAGTGATATATGACTGATATTGTTAGCATAAGAACGTGCATTTATGTTTAAATTTCTGTTTTAAAAAAAAGTTATTAAAAACCTTATGACTTGTTGTTACATAAAATTTAGGGATGATTCTATTCGCGTCTGTTGGGGTTATTAGTAAGTTCAAGTAAAACCTCACACATTATTTGAATAACTTACAGGTAAAGAACATTTTAACTTTATAAATTTTTTTTTCATACATAGCATTTTTAGAAAAATATCTGCATTCTAAGGACGAAAAATTAACTAGAGTTATCGCTACATATTTTAGTGCTTCATTTAAAGTAATAATGCTAGTAGTATTTATTTATTTATTATTATTCCTTCAATGATATTATGGCAATACAAAAAATATAAATGTATTTTTTAACCACGTTGCATCTGGCAATGCAATCAGTGTGTTATGTTTTGGAGTATGAAGTTACTGATTTAAAAATCCCTCTTGCTATCTGCAATGGAATAGGGGCTACTTCTCGTAATTTTTTTGTGTGTAACAATTGAAATCATCAAAAACTTCATTTCCAAAAGTACCCCCAATTTTTACTACAATATGAAATATCACCAAAGCACTAGCTTTTAAATTCAGTTTCAAATAATCATGTCCACAAGAAAAGCATACATTCTCAGCTAATACTGTAACAATGAGCATTACTTTAAGATGACACTCTGCTGTTTTTCCCACAAAGAAAAATTTAAATGTTCTTCATGGTCATCCTACTGCTAAGTATCATATAGGATTGTCGCTACCGGAAACGGAATAGAAGATACACTTCCTGGAACTTAAAAATACCATACGTTCTTGAGTATGAAATTGATTAATAAATGTTATGTCACTGTTTCACCGACTCGCGAGTTAGTCTTTCATTAAATCTGCAATAATGCGGAATCGTGAACGTTTTTTCATCCAAGAAATTTTTGTTTGCGTACAAAATCACTACTTTTTCTAATATACTTAGGAAAGGGCACTAAGCAGAAAGAAATACTATATATTTTGGAGCATAAAGATGGCACATATCTTAATTTTTCTGCATCAGATGCTGTTTGTACTCCGTTGTTAAGGATTCTTGATGAACGATCCTTCAGCATTCAGTCTTATAAAATGTAGTCCTATCGTTTGCAGATTAAATGCAAATATAAAGACATTTAAGTCAAATTTAAAACTTCATTTTAAACAGAAAAGAGATTAAATACTGAGCTTTTATCTTCCTGCCACGTACATAATTAACAATCACTATAAATGAAAGCCAATTAATGCGCTTGCCACTGAAAATATTCTTTTCGGTTGCCAAGTCAGTGATAAGTTTTTGTCTTAGTTTCGTGGTTGCCATGCGACGGTTTGAATCATTCAAACTCGGGAAATCTTTAGTTGTTATTTTAGGTAGGGAATTGGAAGGAGGATACGCATTGTATTCGTACTTTTGACTTTTTTTCCCACATATTTATAAATTTTAAATCAATTTTTCCTCTACTTGTATTGTAAGCGATGAATCAAAGTTTACCATTTTTACCTGGTTATTCGTTTCGAGACCCAACGGTAAGATTAATTGATACTTTGCAAATATCATTTATAATATTGTGAAGATTAATTGATGCTTTATTAACATCATTCATTTATCGAGAAGATTAGTTGCATTAATATGATTTATTCATTATTAAGATTAATTATTTCAGACCCAAGTGAAAAAGATTCTGAGAGAAAGTTAATCAATAATTATGCTATTACGTGTAATTATTATAGATATGCAATACAGATTTATAGCAATTTTCCGTTTTTAATTTCAATATCCTAAAGGAAATAGCCATGCATTGTGTTAGAAAACTTCAGATCATACTAGTCGATGAGCTTTTTTCATTCGCTTATCGATTAATGTAATTTGGGTTAATTTTTTGGTAATGAGAGTTTAGAAACGAAAAAAAAAAAAACAAGCACCTTAGAAGCATATCTTGCGCAATCATAATGGTATACTTATCATTAAATAACTGAACTTAAATATGAAAGAAATTTAAAACATCATTTCATGTAAATATTGTAGAATTAGAATTTTTTTTGTGCCAGCCTGCAAAAATAACATTTTAATGTATCATTATATTAACTTACATTTCCTTTAAACGATTATATATACTAATG
Organism: Stegodyphus mimosarum; assembly: GCA_000611955.2. NCBI lineage: Eukaryota > Metazoa > Arthropoda > Arachnida > Araneae > Eresidae > Stegodyphus > Stegodyphus mimosarum. The sequence goes on from KK117023.1 coordinate 446,693, forward strand.
AAATTAATATTAATCGCATATAATTATTCATCATACATTTCTATATGAGTTACAGAAAAGATTTAATATTCATTAGTTTTTGTATTCGTTCAGAATTTCCCCATTGCGAAATAAAATCTATAAAAATCTATCCATATTACTAACTTCTACTGTAATCGAAATAGGGCATAACTTCAGAATTATAATAAGTAGAAAAACTTCATCTATCAGAATTATCATTAATATAAGAAATTTTATATCAAATTTTTATATTTTTCAAACACTATTTTGTCAACACTTCAGTCAATGGTTCTCCACAGGCACAAGCAGGCGGGACGTTAGAATTTTGCCACTGGGTCGTGCCTCGTGCGTTCACCATTGCACTGACTGTGCAGCTCCCTCCTAATTTTGATAGAGAACGCACTGAAAGACAAGACCAGCCCTAGAGCTGGTGCAATTTGTGCGGTCACACCGTTCAGTAGAATTAAGGAATTTAATTTAAAATTTAGCGAAGCACCGAGCAGCAAAATTTACGGATTTCATAATTTTTAGAATTTAGGAGAGGTACTCGGCAGCAGAATTTAAGATGGCAATGTGTTTAGAATTTAGGGAGGCACCGAACAGCAGAATTTAGAACACGATGAGACTGTACTGGGCGACAAAATGCCGGCACAGCCAGAAGACGATTTGATAGTTCACTATCACTAACAACTAACCACTTGACAGAACTTTTGGCTCGCCAGCATTTAATTGCTCCCTGTCGCACAGACACCATACACTTACGAGCTTTTATTTTCCCCAGTATTCGAACCACGTGTATTGACATGGCAACCAGTGTCGCTAACCATTACACCGATTAGAGACCGATGGTGTTCTCCACATCATCTTCAATGCAGTCTTTCGCAGTAAAGAAATCATGATGTATAAAAGGACTTCAGATTGTAATAAGATATATCAGAATAATCTGTGCAGTCCCATTTCGCAATGGAGTTAAATATCATAATGTTAATTAGTAAGTTTCCTTACTCATTAGCAGATTTCGGAAAAAAAGTTCTGATGTAGGATGTAAAGTTTACCCTAAGTTTTTAAAAGTTATTTTTAGTTAAAGCTACTTTCCTGTCACTCCTAATTTCAGCTTACAATTTCCTACCAGAATGTGTTTTTAGGATCGCGTTTAATGCAAATGAGTAAGAGCAGTATTTAAGTCGAAGTTCCACTGACTTCGAGAGAGAGCCTCAGAGTTTCTGACTAACGCGAGTTTGCCTTTTGGCTACGACTCTCTAAGCTGTTACTATGCTCGGCCGTATTATTACAGGCCCTTGATAGCTTCGCTACCTTATTCGATATTTAAAGGCCAATTACTTAGAATTTTGATAGCTTCGGCTATATCTCTTTAGTTAAGCATTAGTTAAGTCTTAGTTCTTATTATTTTGAGTTGAAGTCCAAGTGGAGGCTTTGCTGTATAACCTGAGAAAGGGGCCATCTGTAATTCTTATTTTGAGCAATAAAGGGTAGTTAACCCTTCTCGAGTTTAAGCCTCTGTTCTTGAACTAAAGCGAATATTCGCTTAGCTGTTCATTAGGTTCCTCCTCATTTAGTTGTTAGATAAAAGGGTGGAACCCCACACAGTAAATAAATAAATAAAACTGGACCCACGACTCACGTTATTACAACTCTCGAGGGCTAAAGGAAAAAAAAAGACGCCTGATTTGGCCATCAGTTGATATATGACTTTTCCTGAAAATCGTGATACTCAAACAAAGAAGGTGGGAAAGTTATGTGTAGGAAGTATTACAATAAAGCAATATCATCGCAGCTACCAGTCAACATCTGGTTAACAAAGGAAAGATCATTTTCACATTATTATTTTCATTATCTAAAAATTAGCATTGAATTTGACGAGGTTATGATTAAGCATATTGAACAGTTAAAGTTTGATCGGGAAAGTTACCAAAAATGGAAGTATTTTCCGTGAAATGAAACTTTTAACATGTACTAGCTTAGTGGAATCATAATTAATTAATTTTTATTGAATTTTCAGAAAACTCGGTTCGTGTTCCCTCGGACATTAGTATACAGCAAAGGAGTTCCTGTCCCCAAACCGATTGCCTCCACAACTGCAAAAGCAGCCGCAGAGTTACTTGATGCACAGAATAAAGTTCCTGACACGGAGTTTCTTGCCACTCTTACTTATGGACCAAAAAGAGAGACACCAAAAGAAGTACCTCTGCCTCGGTATCTCGCCATGGATAAGAAAGTAAGTTACTGGAATTTCTTATTCCATTATATTTTATATTTGTTGATCTTACATTTTATATTAAACACTGACCTTTGCAGAAGACTATCTGATAATGTGCAGGAACTATTTTTTCTGCATATATTTTAATATTAAAGCTTCTGCACGAAGTTTTAATACTTTCTCTGCTTGATTCAAAAACACACCCGGTTTTAAAGTCATAAGTTTTTTTGCCTCCTTTACAAAGAATAATAATTCGATATTTCTTTAGCCGTGCACTACATTCCGATTCGAAGCGTAAAAATTTGTACGAATTTCGCTACATTTTAAGGTCTTTAAAGGCAGTGACAAGTATAATTCACATTTTAAGGTCTTTAAAGACAGTGACAAGTATAATTCATTCTTTTTATTTGTTTGTATAGTGTTTTAGTGAAAGTTATAGTGTTCAGATTTACTCAGATAGCATTGTTACGTCGCTATCTTAAATCAATAGACTATTAAACCAATTTCCATCTAAAATTTTTTAAAAAGTAGGTCTGCCAGTGGAAGTCATTTTGAGATAACAAATTTAGAGTATTACGAAGTATGTACATTCGGTACTGTTCCGTTAGCGGCGCCTCAGTCTTTGCCAAAATTACATATTGGTGTTGTTCCGTTAGAGGGACACCATTTGTCGCTAATCATAAATGCTGTCCCAAAATGGACTATTGAAAAGAATAAAAAGCTTCCGACTTTTGATATAAATAATTATTTTATCACTTCTATGCTGATACCAAAATCAGTACTAATTATTTGAAACAAAAGAAGGTTAAAAAAAGAAAAGATGCAAAGGGCTAATTCTTAACTGTTCAAGTCCAACTCGTACCCCTTATACGTTATTTAAAAGCTCTCGAGTGCATTATCATCACTAGCTTAACTATTTTCTGCAAAAGCACACAGATGCAAGTATCTAAATAGGCATATTTTATTTCAGCACACGGGAAAGTTAAAATATTACCAAACAAGTTGCGAGTATCCTGGACCTATGCAATGAATACAAGTTAGCCTTTAAAATTTCACTGCAGTTACAATATCTAAATACATTCTAACACAGGTTACAAGTATGGATCGGAAATTAACGGATATTCAAAATTTTAACTTACCAACCAAACTAAATGTAAAATTCTAAATACTTCGCTAGTAGTGGTTTTCCAAAATAGGCGAGACAGACGTCAGTTAAGTGTTGATCTAAGCGCACTCACGAGTATGAGCTACTCCTCTAACTTCATACTAAGCTGCGTACCACTCAGATCTACGTCTGCATAATCTCTGAAATGAGTGAGCCAATGACGATAGGAGGCAATAGGAAGTATGTTATTCAAAATTAAATTTATTAGTAAAACTCAAATGCAATGCTACAAAGAAAGAAGAAAGTGATGAAATAAAAAAGATAGCAAAGAAATAAAAACAAAATAATTTAAACAACAAGCACCTTTTAGTATTACTGGAAACATTCCCATTTTAAGCTGCAAAAGTCGCCACGTTCTATTGTTTGGATGTAACATCCAGTGCCAGATTCAGTAAAATTATAAGTGCGATTTACGGTAAATTGTTCAAAGCCGACATCTTGTCATTCGTGAATATTAATCCTTTTGAACAATTCGAAAAATAATGTTTTCGTCTGCAAAGTTTTCTTCTTTTGAAGCCATTAAAAGTTTTTGCTTTACAATCAGGAAACGCATCAAAACAGTCTTTTGTTTCCTAATATAAGCCACCAAAATTTGACGGGGAAGGGGCAGAATATGAGTGATGTTGTTTTTTCTTCATGTGAAGAGACTTTCGCCTATTTCAGCGATCTTATTTGCTTCCCCGATTTTGTATTTTTGTCACGACAAAAAATCATTAGTACAAATTTCTCTCATTTAGCTGTTCCTGACCACAGTCATATTGTGGTTTATTTGGAGCTGGATTTCGCAGCTATCTTCATTTTATTCCATTGTTTTCCGTGAACTTCAAGTTTGTTCCTACAAATCGGCTCTTGATCAAGAACTAAATTACTTCAAAGCAGTTGCTATTTACAAAGGTTTTTGACCTAACATTATTGATTAAGTGCTTCAAAATTCTCATCTCAGCACTTCAAAAAACCCTCTCTCGTTTCAAGAGATCATAAGATTTCTATTGTTATTCCTTTCTTTTCGTCCATTAGCTATAAAACTGCATGTGTTTACAGAAAATCAGATTTCGGACCGTTTTTTTTCTGTCAATAAAATTCGCAGTTCCATACTTAAGGACCTCATTCTGGATATGAACTCATCGGGTAACAAGATTCGGGAGTACAGGATTCCTTGCCAATGTGGTTTAAATTTACATTGGTCAAATTAATATAGCCTTAAAATTTCGTGCTAAGGAACATGAGGCATATGTAAAGAAAAAAGAAACACATAAATTCTCAGTTGCCGAGCACTGTTGGTCATAAAATCACATTTTCTATTTTTCTGCACACAAAATTATTCAAAAAGAACCTCTTAAAGTGGCGAATTACTATATTCTTTATAGACGTTTCACATTCATAATAATCTTTCAGTTCTAATTAACGATCGAAATTCCAATCCATCTTTACCCTAAACTATTAACAGAGTTATTTCAAATAGAAAGCACCAGTAGCTTGACTTCCTTTCTGTCATTCTAATCGCCTTATCTTATTTTACCTCATCTTATCACAGGCTTCTTTTTTATTATTTGCATTTCTGCAGCTAAAGAAGGTTCTATATTTAAACTTTAAAGAAGCTCTGAAAATTCACGAATATTACGCTGATTCGTGTTGCTTTAACTCTTCCAGTAATCGTTATTCCGTGTATTATTTTAAGTCAAACAGTCAAAAAGTGTTTACATTTTTGAGCTACTCTATATAACCTGTCTGTACATTTTCGTAATTTTGTTAAATTTAAAATGTATAATTGCCAATCTAAAAGTTTACATTGTTTTATTAAAAAAATAATGTTTAGTCAAATGTTAGGTAACAATACATATTTGATAAAAAATTTCAAATGAACGTGCACTGCAGCGTATGAATGAGGCAGCAACTCTTTTCCCTCTCTAAGCCAACCATTAAATGAAGTAAGTTTTGCGAACACAACCGTAATTTTTGTGTAAAACCATAATATCATCAAACCTGATGTACATACTAATACTACACTCACGTTTGTGAAAATTGCAACACCAAGAAGGAATCGTCATAATTGAATGCAATTTAATACACAGTTGAGTGGTAGTGGTACAAATAAATGATTAAATGTTCAAAGCAAACAAACAAGAACAAGAGATCAGAATCAGTATTTTGTGTGGCCACCACGCGCCGCAATAAGTGCTGCTACACGACGTGGCATGGAGTCAAACAAAGTTTGAATGTCTGACTGAGGAAGAGCATTCCATATCGTTTGTACGCGTACCCAAAGTTCGTCTGCAGACGCAACAGGACGAGGATCACGAGCAAGACGCCGACCAATGACATCCCACACATGTTCAATTGGCGACATATCCGGGGAACACGCAGGCCAAGGAAGAAGCTGTACCTGCTGCGCTGCAAAGAAGGATTTAACAATCCGAGCAGTATGAGGGCGGGCATTGTCCTGTTGAAATACAGCGCCTGGCAAGCTTTGAAGGAAGGGAACAGCTTCGGGCTGTAGAACTTCACGGATATACCGGTTGCTGTTCAGATTGCCCACAATTCGTAGCAATTGAGATCGTCTATGATATGCTATGGCGCCCCAGACCATAACTCCGGGTGTTCGTCCACTGTGGCGTTCGATAATGCACTCCGGAAGGTGGCGTTCACCGGCATAGCGTCTGACACGAATGCGGCCATCATGGTACCACAAATTAAAGCGGGATTCGTCAGAAAACACGACATGCTGCCAATCAGCACGCCAGTCTCTATGCTGATTGGCCCATTGTAGCCGCAGGCGGCGATGGTCGTGCGTTAGGGGGATCCTGTATAAAGGAGTCCGTGCGCGCAGTCCACACTGCAGCAGACGTCTACGAATTGATGAAGCACACAATGAAACACCTGTAGCTATTGACCACAGTGCTGCCAATTGTCTAGAGGAAGCTGTACGGTCCGTCCGCGCCATGCGGACCAGGTGTCTATCATCGCGAGCTGACGTCACATTTCGGGGTCCACTCCCGGATTTCCGAGTTGTCCGACACTCGTCCGTCCACTGCTTCCAAACGCGCATCACTGTGCTGCTGTTACGCTGCACACGAGAGGCTACTGCACGATACGACAATCCAGCTTCACGAAGGCCGATGATTCTCCCTCGTTCAAACTCTGTAAGTTGTTCAAATCTCGCTCTCTTTCGTCGACGAGGCATAAGTACAGATTGAGTTAACGTTTACCACTAGCAGATAACCACCGATAACCATACACGCCTCGCTATAGCCGTCTATTTATTCGGATCCATCAGCCGTTCAGAGGGCGCTGCTCAGCATACGCATGCGCTACGGATTTGCAATTCTAATCATTTGCATATCATGCGCTACTTTGCATTTCCTGAAAATTTCAGCTCACTCGCGTAAGTCCTTCATGGTGTTGCAATTTTCACAAACGTGAGTGTATTTAAACATTAGAACTCAATTTCATTCAGTATTAAAACGAGAACGGAGTCTTAGAAAATTATAAAAGATCCAATGCATCTGGTAAGAAATGGCCTATTTAGAATGTGGCAAAATGGATTTCTAAAACGGACTGTTCAGTTGTAAGAGGTGTAGCATAGCATGCTTAATTAAGTCACTTTAAATAGTTGCCATAATTATACAAATGAAACAGGATTATGCTTTTGTATTGAATGTTAATGAAAGAGTAAGGCGTCATCAATACTATATATGCGAAAACATTCTGCTAAGTCTCAGAAATCTGAGACTTGGAAACACAGTTATTCACAATGAAACAGAAATTAGAAAGGTACAAAAATTTTATAAGAATGCTGTCAGAAATTGCATGGACATTCACCAAATTATTGCTCATTACCCCTTGTGTACCATTTTGACTCCATTGTCTTACTACACCCGTTGCTGTGATTCATTGCATCATGTAACACATATATTTTGCAGGTTCTTCGTTTCATTGGGTATATTCGGGAAGATATGGAGGATATATGGGGAGAAAAGTATCGTATTAGGCCCGTTAAAGTTCTCTACTATTTGCAAAACGATACTATGGAAGTTATTGAACCAAAGACTGAGAACAGCGGTTTATTTCAGGTAAGTATAAAAATCTTGCCTTTTATTGCTAACTTAACTATTTCCAAGTTCTAATCAACCTTGAATATCACGTGGTCATTATCTATCAGGGTATCTTGGTATATTAGTGCTTGAAACAATATTTGACACTTGTTTTAAACTTACAAACTTAAAAGATTTTTCAAAGCTTCACAATATTTTGTGTTAATGGCAAATAAAAGATAAGCTAAATAGCAAGAAACATCAAAAATTAAATGGCCAGGATCTTCAAAATATTCTTAATATCATAATGGACCTTAGGCAATTAGTGACAAAGCAAGAACTTTGTGTTGCTAAACAGAACTTAGCCGCCGCAGGATTATTAGAACAAGCATCCTCCCAGCAACAAAACTTTAGAGTAATTTCTGATCTGTCATAACAATATTAAGACAAGGGAAAAGGTTCAAATTTATATTTATTTTCCATTATAAATTTCGCCGCCCAGACAATATAGTGGTTAGGGAAGCTTCCTGCGGTACCGAAGGTCCCGGGATCAGATCCCGAAGAAGGCATGGATGTTTGTAAATGTACAGTGTATCTGCGGCATGGGGACAATTTAAATATATGGCGAGCCGAAAGGTCCTCTCATGTGGTCCAGGGGGGAGTCCGGGGAGGTCCTCCCCGGAGTGTTCTCTCTCAAAATTGGGGTGAAAGTAGGACTTACTGATCATATGCGGTCAAGTCATAAATTACAAACGACCCAAAATACAGGCGATGCTGAAAAATCGGAGAGTGCAGGCTTCGGAGTCATGGAAAAATGTCGGGGCTGTATAAATATCTAATTTCTCTACATTCAGTTTTTTAGAGAGCTAAATAAGAAATCAAATTGAATTCTTTGAATGAACGCAATTTTTAACTATGAAAATGGATTATTGAACAATAAACTGTAAGGTAAATAATATCTTTTTTTAAAGGCACAGATGTAAAAAGATACGTATTTGTTACATCAATGAATTTGTAGTGTAAATATTTTGTATTCGAATGCTACGTTAAATGTCTACGAAGTATTCGCGTATGCCTTAAATGTCTTTCAATCTTTTCACGCCTAAGGCACATTTACTAAATTACAAATACATTGCAGGTCGCTGCTTTTTGGTTAATTTTCTAATGCCACGTAACCATTTGATTGTTTTTGATTCGGGAATTATGAATAAAAACACAAACTAGACTGCAGAACATTCTTAAGAATGAAGTTAATAATACTGAAAAATACGTCACTGAGGCAATTTTGGGTTGCATATGTATTAGTTAATATGGAATGTATATAGGTATATATGGAACAAAATATGAAACAAAGTGCAAAATATCAAAGAAAAAATCCTAAATATAGAATGTTCATTAATGTAAATATATTTGTGTAATATCAATATAAATAATTTAAATACTTATAAAATAAATTACTTTAAATGGAACTGGTGATTAAGATTATCAACTCCATTACAGCTAAAGCTCTTAATCACTGACAGTTTAAAGAATTTTTAGTTGAAATGGAGAGTGAATATGCAGAGCTTCTGCTGCATAATTAAATATGTTAGTTATGGAGAGGAAACGTTTTGAAATGTTTCACTTTCTTAGTAGCAGAAATTAAAGCATTTCTTCTTGAAAAGGGTGTTTATGATCAAGAAATAAAGAACGATCAATGGATTTAAAAATTTTATTTCATGGTTGACGTTACCTAACATATAAATCAGCTTAATGAAAAACTACAGAGGAAAGGAAACACAATTTTTCGATGTTATAAGAAGATATTTCATTTGGAAAAAAAATATTTCCTTTTTTGCTCAGACTTTTAAAGAGGAACTTTGATTCATTTTCCGAGGCTATTGAAACATCACCAAGAAAATAATTCTGATATTGACATTTCAAAACAACAGTTTTCAATATGAGAAGTTTTTCTCAACAGGTTTCAGGAATTCAGAAACAACGAAGCAACTTTATCCTTTGTTGAAAAAAACCTCTTAATACTACTGTAACAGAATTAAATTTTTCTATCTTTGATAGTGACATTGGTAACTTTGAAATACAATTGCTGGATTTAAAAAACAAAGAGTTATGGAGCTCGGAATTTGAATGTCTTAGCCCTGATATAGAAACATTGGAGAAAAACAAATGTGAGCTTAGTTTACAGTACAAGTGGTTTGATTTGAAAGACCTGGATAAGGAAGATATATTGATGTTAGACGTTAGATTTTTTCATCTGATTATATGAGTCAGGAGTACATGAAATAGAATAGTATTTTTGACTTATATAATCAGATGAAAGAACAAACGTTTGCTGTTTTTTCCTCATTCGGATCTACACACTCATGCGAAAAATCGTTTTCAAGTATGAACCTTATTAAGAGTAAATTGAAAAGTCGTCTTATTGATGAGAACTTGGAATCATGCTTAAAATTAAAAACAACAACATATAAACCTGAGTTACACCAACTTTCCAAGGAGACGCAAGGCCATTTTTCACATTAGTGTTTGTTCGTCATTGTCATGATTTAAGTTTTTGGATACCTTACAGTTTTATTTCATCAATAACTAGTATTGTTATCAAGTGTAATATCAAGTTTTATTCGACATACCTATATAGTTTAACTAAGATTTAAAAATTGAAGCATTAAATTAATTGTAGGGAACGTTGTGGATTGAAAAAAGATATAATGTTGAGAATTGAGAAAGGCATGTTAAAATCATTTGGATGTACAGAGAAAATGAACGAAAGAAGGTACACGAAACGAGTATACAAGACAAGTGTGGATGGGAGAATTGGAAACGGGTCGATCTCAGCAAACGTGCATTGATCAGATTGAGGACGTTCTTAGTAAAAGCCAGCGTAAGAGTATTCTATTAAATGTATAGCAATATACCTACATATATACTTTTAGTTTAAAAAATGTGGCTCTCAAAAGGGATTTCAATCCTTGAACTGTTGGTAATTGGCTCTGTCGACTAATGAGTTTGCCGACCACTGATCTAGAGCAACTTCAAAAATCAAATCCCCCTCCAATTACAAGCAGTTTTCTGCCTCTTCTTGTCGTAAAAGTGAATGAGGTACATTATTTTTAACGTTCCTTCTTCAGCTGTCACAGAAGATTTAGCCACAACTTTGAGTAACTCTTCCAATGAAGATATTGAGAATTTTTCCTTGTACTTCGATCAGCCGCAATGAAAATATTAATAACTGAATTGTAGAAATGTCTTCTGATTGGTTATTTAATTTGGCTTTTTTGAGAGGCTTTGTTGGCTTTATCCATTTTGACTACTGACAGTCCATTTGTCAGTCTTATTCGCTGTTTCCATTGCACATTCTGGAGCTCTCTCAATCAGTTGCTGTATCTGAAAAAGTACCTGCCCAAAAGATCACTCTGAGCCCCAACTAAAAATCTTTGAGTAAATTTACAGAGAGCCAAGGCTTCAATAATTTTAGCCTTAAAATTTATTGTTGACAATAACATAATATCAGCACTGATTCAAGAATCGGATTTAATAAGTGGTTATCTAACAGGTTCTCCACTGCGACGGAGCCGTAAAAACAAACAGTTAGCACCTGAAAATAAACAATTATCTACTAACGCAATTTTTCGCAAAACATTGTTCAGTGCTTTACTAGTTCTGGGAGTTTCAGAAGTATTACCAATTCATGCAGTTGTGACCTTAACAGCATTCAAACCATTATTATTTGACCGTGTTTAACAAAAGATATAAACTTTACAAAATACTCTACAAATATGTTATCAGCTTGGAGAAATAAACTCTCCGGTAATAAACTTGGGCTCTCAGAGGTTATGAAAATAATTAATGATGCTAATAATAATAATAATAATGCTGATATTGTATAAAAATTATGTACAGTACTATTTTGAGTTCTGCATTGTATAACATAAGATGTTTCGATGAAAGTAGTTTTTATTTCTTAGTGTTATAAGGTATTTCTTCCAGCTTCTTAGCATACCTGTGTGGTGTAATGGTCAACACTCTCGATGCGTATTCGAAAGGTTAGAGTCCCGGCGAGGGCACTGCTCATTTTTTATGTCTCCTGTTTCGAAATAACCTAATGTCTCTACAGTGTAATTAATATGTCGCAGTTACGTAATAATCTTGTTGTAGGCATTGTATTATTCGTTTTGAGCAAATATAATTGTAAAAAATTCATTGTATTTTAATAAGTATCATCCTGTTGCTACTGTTTTGATTTAATATCTTTTATATTAACAACTAATATTAAGTTTTGATACAGGACATCAACTGCTAATTGATAACATAATTTCTCCTGCTTACCAATCAGGTGATTGTATTAATTGCTCAGTAAAATGTTAGAATTAATACCTTTAATAATTTTGTATGGTTGTATAGCGTTTTGTTTTTTGCTTTGATCACCACTGTATTAATGTAAGTTTCGTTATAGGTTTTGTAACACTTGTTTTCCATAATTATGAATGTAAAATTTGTTATTTGTCTTGTAATAACTGAGTAACCTTTCGGTGCAGCTTTATTAAATATTCCTTTCGTTCCATTTTACAACTCAGTTTTCTAATTGGGAAGCACTGACATCACCATTTGTTACTTTTATCATTTCCATGACACCATAACAATCGTCTTTGACAAAGTTTTGTAACTTTCATAAACTGGAGGAACAGTTAATTAATAGTTAATAATACTTATTTCGATGTTGTAATAAGGAGTAATCTTTTTTGCAGAATTCTAATAATTTTTTAGTATTTGCATGATTATAAAATTGTAATAATTCAGTACATTTAATACTGTTTTATTGATAATGCATTTGATATTGAATTATTAATGGAATAGTAACCTTCATTACTATGATAAAAATACTAGTTTTTTAGATTTTAATAGTAAATTCTTTACTGTAATAATATAACGTACGTTAATAATAATGGTTTTTATTACACTGATTTGTATAACATTACTATTGTTTGGTAACGATTTTGTGTATTAATGATTTCTTACTGATTATCAACAAATAATTATTCGATATGGTTTTGTAAACTTTTAACTTATTTTATTAGTATTTGTTTAACTCTGAGTAATGTCGTATTATTCTTTTAAATGTTCAAAATTTCCAGCATTAAAACTTATCCTCAGTGAATTATTATTTCATTTAATTGTGAATTAGTTCTGGGTAACAACTACAGTATTATATAGTTTTAGACTTTTGCTTTTTTACTTCCATAACTGAACTATTTGATTTTGTTTAATGAAACTTGGCAGTGTTCTGCAAACATCAGTCAATTTCGATACTTTGCTGTATCTCGCAGAGAAGTGTGGAAAGTTACTAGTTTATATAATAGTCTCAACTAACTCAGTATTTTTTACATTTCTGCTCTTTTTTCAATAAATGTAAAATTGGATGAAATGGCTCGTTACTAATAAATCTCTAACACAGTGGAGGGATTTCACTTATAGACTTTCACGGCAGGGCGAATATCTCATCGAGGGCCAGGGAACGGATCCCGGGGCCTCATTCCGGAGAATCGATCCGACGGTCTCCTACCTCTCTTTCTCTGCAGGCAAATTCTCGAAAGGGTTTTTGGCTCACCAGTATTTTAAGTGCTGCCATGTCGCACAGATACTATACACTTACAAATAATCAATCCTTCTTCGGGATTCGAGCCCGGGTCCAATCACACGGCAGCTTGCATCGCTAAGCGATTAGGGTGGCAAAGCAGGAGTGAATCCTCTAAAGGTAGAAAAAGTAGGATTTGTTCGAGCTCAGAGTTGTAGAAACTAAAATTATAAAGAAAAGCAAACAAGCGTGAGGGCATACACACGCACGCACGAACGCACGCACGCACGCACATACGTAAAAAAGAAGTTACGGTGCAGCTGAAATTACGTGATAGAAAATGCCTTAAAGTAAACTTTACGTAAGCGCAACGGAATTATATGTTCATTAAATGTAAAAATAATTTACTGCTAATTATGATTCATAAATGTATCGTTAACATTTACCTATTAAGCACAATAAAATTTAAATTTATATCATTCTTTATAACACACTAAAAAGAGTATTTTTAATGCGACATATTATTTTAAATGCATCACTAGATCGATCACCCCGGAGAAGGGGGGGCGGAAAACTATCGTCAGGGAGGTATTCTGATAGATAAGAAAAGAAGAATGAGGCAAAAATGATTATAGAACGGTAAACTTTAAAATAGATAAAAATCGGCGAAATTTCGAATTTTTTCCTTTGGCATTATACTATTCAGCATACTTAATTGCAACGTACAAAAAAAAAGTATTGAAACATTCTAATTTTTAAATAAGTTACGAGTTACGAAAAAAAAAAAAGAAGCATCTGAAACGTATGAACAGAACGACAATTGCCCTTTAAATTCCGGAGAAAATATAAAAAAAAAAAGGTGTATGTTAACGGATATCTACTGGTATTATCATTAAAAATTTTAACTTTTTATAATTCTAACTAGGAACTGTTAATGAGTTTAACTTTGGAGGTTTAAAGGCAAGGAGCATAGAATAATAAGAATAAGGGTAAGTGACTCGCTCTCGCTCTTCATTGCACAAAAGCTTAATCAACGTCACCTGAATAAAAGAAAAAGGTTTTTCTGCTTGGGAAAAAAATAGAGTAGCAGAAAATGTTGTAAAACACTCAAAGACCATTTTAATGTAATAAAAGAAGGTAATATATGGTGCTTGTGAGTTTTAGTATTTTCACTAGGTGTAATCATAACGTTTCACATAATCAATTGCTTCTATCTAAAGCTTTGAATCATACAACAGATTGTAATAAGGTGCTTATTTTTATTATATTTAATATTATCAGGCTAAAAATACGCAACTGAAACTATCCAGTACTAATAATATATGCAAAGATAATTGGCTACTTTTTATGAACAAATATCGAAAGTAAATCTGAGACAAAACTTCAAGTGCAGTTTTCTCTAAACAAGTGCCTTCGCAGTTCATATGCCTTGAAAATGCTCCACGCGTCTCCTTTGTTTTTGTTACAAATGAATAACATTTAGAATAAACTATCTTATTGGATGCTACAGTAAATGTGTGTATGTATTAAGAAGCTTAAAACTGTGGTAATATTTAACAAAAAAATTAAATTTTTGTCGAAAATGTGACTGAGTTCACAAAAATAATTTTTAAAAATTCACTATTAGTCAAATTCAAAAGCGGATATTCAGACACTTTTATGAAAACCTTTTAAGTAATTTAAAACACTGTAATAAATATTCTAGCTAAGTTAGAGTTTCTTGAAAGCTAAAATACAAAAGAACCATGTAGCGACTATTCGCTGAGTTCTTGTAAGTAACAGGTCCAAAGAAGAGTTAAATTACCCTTTAATTCCAACTCAAAATAAAGAACTAATGGCCTTCTTCTCGGACTTAAATAAAGTTCCACTTGAGCTTTAGCTCAAAATAGAAAATATTAAACTAACCTAATACTGGTTAAGGTTAGCCAGCCGAAGCTGCACAGAATCAATTAACGCTGTTGGCCCTTATTTAATATCAGTGGCGTATACTAACAGTACGTAACAGCACGGCCGTATAACAGTAAGCTTAGATTGGCAGCAACAACGCGGCAGAAAGACAGAACATGCTCTCCTACGCCCAGACTTCAGCTTAAAGTGACTCAGACTTCAGCTTAAATACTTGTTTATACCTAATTTTGATAAATCGCAATCCTGAAAACTCATTCTAGCAGGGAAACGTAGGTGGGAAATGAGAACGTATAGGAAAGGCTTGGTCCAAAATAAAAATAGCTATTACAAATTTAAAATAAAACCTACAGCACAAATTAGAATAGAATATCGAAAATTAGAGCACAAGAAGCGTTAAAAAGCAATATTTATAAAAAGGCTTTAGGAAAGGATAATAAGATTTATATAAGGCTTTATAAAAATTATAAAGACTTTATAAAAAGAAAGTACAAGAATAATTATTAAAATCATCACTTTATGTGCAGTTTATAATTGCTTTTAAAATATGGTTTAGTATGCAATACTACTTTTTAAATTAATTTTATAATTTGTTTAATTACAGAGTCGCATTGCATAAAGTTATTTTTGAAACTGTTATAAAATTCAGTATGTTTTTAAATAATATACGCATTAGCTGCTCTAGTTAATATACGTACTAGCTGCTCTAATGAGGGACAAGGTAAGGCAACCGCCCAGGGCGCTGAATGCAAAGGGACACCGCACTAATAACCAAGATTTCTTTTCTTTCTTTTAAATACCAAAAAGCCTCTTTTGAGGAACGTTCTTTCATGATTTCACTACTTTTGGTTTTTAGGGAAAGCCTCCGGAAAATTTTTGCCCACGGCCCAAAATGCAATAAAGTCAGCCCTGGGTACATGAATAAATTTTTGATAGTGTGAACGGAATTTATTCTTTGAAACTGATAAGTTATATTAATGGGATAAAAATGTTTATAAAACTCCAAATAGAACAAATAATGTTTTAGAAATTTTACAGCCAACTGTTAAACAAGTAATGGTTTAAAGAAGTTAAGATTACAGATTTATTATAATTCACCTACAAGTATTTTCATTTGATGACAATTTATACAAAACATTATATTTTTCCTCTAGGGTACATTATTCAAGCGCCAGAAATTTCCTCATCCAGACGGGAAAGGACGCTTATATTTGTGGAAAGATCTAAATCTTAGAAAAACTGTCAGAGTTTATGGCGTAACGATTCATCTCACGGACTGTGATCAATGGACAAGAGTGAGATCTTTATTACATATAGCAAGAAAATATTTTATATTAAGTTTAAAAAATAACAGTTCAAAACCTTTATCAGTTCCAATGATTAGTATATCTCATAGTCACATAAAATATCAAATCTATCTATATAAAAAGAAATAACACAGTAACAAGAAATGTTTACGAGGGGCATTCTAAAAAACGTAATGTTTTGTATAAAATATTCGTGTTTGTATTGTTATAAGCATAACGTAATACTTGTGACATGACGAAACACGTTGAAATAATTACTCCATTCTTTAGAAGTGTAGCACTTTTTATTCTTTATTATTATTTTAAGTTTGTATCAATTTAGTTTTAATTTAACTAACAGGTTATTTGAGTATTTTTGCATCTTTACTGTATTTTTGGACTTCAGTCATACAACTCGTTCTTTCCAGAAAATTATGTAAGATTTAAGTGGCAGGCGTCTGTCTATAAGAAACTTAATCGAAACCGTAGTGAGTAAGCTAGAAAAGGGAGTAGAGCTCGGAATATTGAATTAGTGGGTTTAGAGAATGGCTGATGGAAAACCTTGCCAGTGTTGAAGAGTGTAGTGGAATAGCTGTCTAAGTGGTAAGCTGTAATTAAAATTTAAACGCGTTAATTATCCGCCAGGGAATTTCGGTTCCTATTACATTTTAAACTGTGCTGTGCATTCAACGAGATTAGATTTCATTGTACCTTAATGCAAAATCGAATGGACTGTTACTTTGTAATATGTAACGACCTCATGTAGAAAGAAATCTGTTAAATCTAATTTGCATTTTTGCTTTGTTTTGAATGAACTACACTCCACAAAACCTTGTGACAAGAGATCCTTTTGATAACTGTTAGAACTCACGCATATTTGTAAGGTGATTTTATTATATACAAGAACTTGAAGTTTAATACAGGTGTTATAAGGTTGATCAATGCCATCAGTAATAATGTTTGTTAATACCGAAAATATCAAACATCATTCGATGAATGAGTTCTTGATAAAAGGCGGTATAACATAAACAAATACTCACGAACATATAATTTCAGTCTGTAGCATTATATTACTTCTCTAGTGGTCCGTAAATTTGCCGCCAGAGGCGGTTTGTCTGTGTCAAGAGAGGTAAATTTGTCGCCTCTCTTGACACACAAACACATAACTGAAAAAAATACCAAAACGACGCATAGAAATTGATTTGAAGGAAAACAATAATTCCATTATTTAAAAAAAATTTATTATTTTTTTCATTTGTTTCTCGCAAAATTATTTATGAAATTTCAGAGATCTATTTGATTGCTCTTGCTGTCATGTAGAGAGTAGAGAACGATTCTTAAACGTAAAATATATATTTATAATTCGTAAATAATTTTTATTTAAAAAGCGATTTTCACGCCTAGCAACACTTAGAGCAACGGACAGGAAAGTTTGCACTAGTATTTAGAACTTTGTTCTGGAGAATGTATTTTAGAATAAACTGCAGAAATTAAAAAGGATTGCCCATCCATGTTCTTTTGTTAATATATGACTATTTAAAACGAATATAAAACTCTGAAATACTTCTTTCTTAACGAGAAATTCTTCCTTGTTAATGACACCGTGGTCATAATTTCGTTCTTATTCATAATGTACATTAAAAATTTTTCCCGGAATGAAAAAAGTATAACAAGAATATATAGCTATTGAAATCATATGGCTTTTTTTTAATCTTTGAATACTTTATCTAGATTATCTAGATCGCTTTTCTTCTGAATTTAATTCCGTATGGGAATTTAGAATCTAATTATTTCTCACCTGTCTCTGCGATCCATCTGACTAACCCCTATAAAAGGTTTCACGCGAAAAATGCCGCTCCTAAGAATATACTGCATACCCCCCTCTACCTACACCACTGACAAAGAGCTGAGGTTGTCGATGGTCTGCGAGAGATGGGTTAATGCTACTTCCCGATTTTTTTTTTTTTGAATTCATCACTGCCACTCAGAAACGAAACAAGAAATCGTGGTATGGAAACGTGATGGATCACCCCAACTCTGCTAGTTCAAAACCCAAACATTTGGCTGAAAGATTCTGAGCACAAAATTTTTTGAGTTGAAGAGAGACCATTGGTTGTTAATCATATGACACTGACACAATAACAGGTGCTTATTATGTCAAGCAGTAACTCAAGCTCGATAAAACATTAAGATAAAATGTCCTGGTAAATTCAGAAGGAAAGTATTGCTTTTGTATGGTAACGCCAACTTCCAAGTCTATTCCTCATCCAATTTCTTCATCCATTATATTCACCAAACCAGACATCATGCGGCCAAGTGATTTCTTTTGTTTCAAAAACTGAGTAGCATTTGCCGTTTATGTTATAGCACCAATAATGATTTGAAGGATGCCATTCAAGAATAGTTTGAATACTCTCCCTTCTCACCCTCCTTTTTTCTCGTTTTTACTGCAATTTGTTGATTAGCGTTTAAGCTACTTTAAGTAACCTGATCAAGGTAAAGCATCTCCGATGCTAACTGCTTAATTGAAGCGAGGAATTTTGAAGGGAAACTGACTCATATTCACTTTATTTATGAGTAAAACACGGCCGTTCTTCGGAATCTGAACATATTCAAATAAGCAGGTGTTCAGTGGTTTTACTCTCGGCTGCTGGTGGACATCAGTTGATAAGCGGACCATTGTGCTAAGTGCATTGGGAAATTATGCAGAAAATTGAGAGATTAATTTTAGAGATATTGCTTGTAGTGTACTTGGCTTGAAAACTTATTGAAAATAAGTTACATACACGAAATCCTTTGTCTATTTTCGCTCTCGAAAAGAAAAAATGATAGCTGAATATATAAATGTTTAGTAAATAAATAAACAAAATACTTTCGGATGTTTGGGCATTGCTGATTTTTAAACTAATGATTTGACTTTTTAATAATTTGCCATCTCAGCTGCCGCTATTAATTTATGAGCCACAGAGAGATATAGATATATCATTAAGAGACATATATTGCTGAATCTTTTTAAATGCATATACTTATAAACTTTTGCATTTCACATTTAGGTATCTAAGATTAAAAATGATAGAAACATTTCAAAATTTCAGCTGCGGCTTAGTGTGCGAATAATCTCATTTTTTACATTCTAAGGCTACATTGCTTCTTAAATGTACTTTTAGGAAGATAATTATTCCAAATTTGTTTTCCTTTTAATTAACGTAATTAAAAGCATTAATGACATTAGGTTTTCATTTTCAGGAATACTTAATGAACGCAGGCATAGAGCTTCAGGAAGCTGAACCGATGCCTTCTGATCCTCACGCGGAAGAGAGGCGTGCCATGGAAGGTCGCAAAGAGGTTGTATCTTGCAAAGTAGAAGATGATAAATTATACAAATTTTTAACACGCGATCGCAAGGTGCTTCGTTTCTACGGAACATGGCAAGATGTACTCAGTGATCCGCCAGAAATGAGAAGGGTAATCTTGCAGGTGAGAAGCTATGCTTTACCTCATCTCTTACTTCCCTTTGCTTGGTTCTGTGCAAAATACATTATTATTATTAGTAGTAAATCCCTACTTCACTACATATGTGTGAGAAGAAGTTTCGCAATATGCATCACGATAGAAGAATTTTAAGGAAATAATTTTGATTGAATGAATTTGCAAAATCTTTAGCAGATTTTTTTTTAGGGTGGGATACCTGAGGTTCATTTGACTAACACTTATTAAACGTAGAGCAATAGACGAGGAATAAAATATTGAAACACGTGGAATAAAATATTGAAAGCAATTTGGCAGAAGCTGATGAAAGTGACAGTATAGGTAAAATAATAAAGTGACTGAATTAATTAATATAAAATCCTACATCCTAAAACTTGGAAGGGGAGAAGGCTGGCGATCAATTTTCGTAGGCGTGTTACCATGTAAAATTTTAAAATTTCGATGCGGAGGAAATTCCTAATTTAAAGAGTATTCAAGGGATCGGTACATGAAGCTATATTATTTCAAAGCGGTTTAATTATCTTTTTACGCATTCCTTATTCTGTTATTGCTGGGCTATTTAACGCAATATAAACACAGGTTTTGATAAATCGCTGCTATCCAGAACGCTGGAGGAACGGATCCATCTTAGAAAGGTTGAAGGTTATCCTTCCTCTTTTTTCCTGATATTTGACCCTTTAAATGAATTTAAGCTTTTTAAAGGATTAATTTAAACAGCAAAAGTTTATTTGAAAACTTAATCTATTACAAAGTTTACTTTTGCAATAATATATATATAAGAAATAATAAAAACAAACTCAGAAGTAATGACCAGCTGGAATTTTGATGGCGTAGAAGTGTTGATCTATAATGTATAGGAAATTGGAGGCGAAGGCAGATTAAAACTTCATTTTTTATTTCAGCTTGTTGTGGCCACAATCAAGTTGGCACATTAAGTGTGCCTATGCCAAAAAAGCTTACATTTTAGAAAAATAAGATAGAAGGAGCAGACAAACAGCAGTCCAGCTAGGTCAAAGCGTTGAAAGCAAGTGCTTTATGTTCAGAGCAAAATCTTAATCCAGACTGCGTTAGTTTTGGTTCTCAATGCATTTTTATTACGACGTAGATACTTAATATTGCTGTAAAACTGTTATTTGCTGCTTGAGTTTTAGTTCCATTTACATCCTCAGAATTACGTAAGAATCATAGGGCATTGATTAATCTCGAAATGACGCAGTGCAAATAGAGGTTACTATTTTTAGAACTGAGAAGGGAAATTTACGTTGCTAATTTAATCATTTCCATTTTCTTTATTTTCTTACACACACACACACACACACACACACATATATATATATATATATATATGTAAGATATAACAAAACACGATAGCTGTTTTAAAAAAATAATTGGCGATCTCAAAATTAACATTCTAGATTTGGTGCTCTCTCCCTAAATTCATCTATTCTCCAAATTCGAGATCTTTCTATGCTATGTAACGGTACGTGAAAAGGGCAACTAAAACTAATGTTAACCAATCATAGCTTGCCTCTACAATTACATCAAACTTAGTATAAATACCGCTGGCGAGTTAATTACGTCATTATTTTGCTGCACTCCTTTCCCTAGCGTCATTGCTAACATACGTTCTATACTCTGCTAAAATGACGTCGTCCCCCATTAACCTGTGTAAAGTGTTATATAAGAAATTATCGTAATTGCTAGGATTAAAGAGTATATTGTCTACGAGGAATTATTCTAGTGTGCCTGGAAAATCTGGAAATAAAGATGATTATTGACTGAATTTAGTTTCGTATCAACTTCTTCCTCATGTCCCACCACTCTGCTATTGAAACTATCAGCTTTTAGAGTACCCGGATTCACGAACTGCACTTAAAAAATTATTGCACAATATATAGGTGCCCTTGGTTTTTTCTTCAATTTGTTGAATGCCCATAGAAACAAGCATGAAAAATCTTTTATGAATAATATTTTACCAATTTTTAGTATTATTTGGCTGATGATACTATGGAACTACTAGAAGACCATCCACCTAACTGTGGAAGAGATCCGGTAAAAGTGCTGGTCAGGAAGCAGAAGATACCTGTGGATAGGAATGAGTTGTCTGGTAAGTTTAGAAAGCTATCTTGTATTAACAAACACTTCAGAGTTTTAGATATGGATTTTAAGCATGATCGAATAAGCACATTTTTTGGATTTTTAAAACCTTTACCAACCAATAACTTTTGTTTTTCAATGTCTAATATAATCGAAAATTTCAGTTTAATGGTAGAAAAGAGAAGATATTACTGAATAAATAGAATTTTATTTTGTTCCTAAATGCAATCTTTGTGATTATTGGCGCAGTTGCTCAACGTATTTTGTTGCTAAATCGCAGTCTATTTCGTTAAAAATTTAATCGAAGAATTCTAGAATAAATTTAAATAGTAGTTGACAATTCTCGAATTTTTTTATGCATTTTAATTATTGAATGAGAAAAAAATTAAACACATTTATTTACTGAGTTCTTCATCATTTGAAATGGAAATTCTACAAAAGATTTTAAGAATTTGGAAATTAATATCCTTACATTATCTGCATGTGAACAGATGTAGCTTTTTTTCTCATTAATATTCGCAACACATTAGATTATTTACAAGCTTCACGTAGTAAATAAATGCTGATGTGATAGAGAAACCGTCAATGAAACTTCTGGTTAATTTGAATTTTTATCTTCGGTTTTATAATTAAAGGAGAATGACGTTTTCTTGCCGAATTAACACTCTTAAAATGAAAAAGATATATAGTATACCATATATAGTATACCTGTGATAAAAATACTAAAAAATACCTTGATGCTCTGGTGTTTCAGCATATAAATTTTTGTAAGATTATAAGGTATTTCTCCCGCCTTCTTCGCATGCCTTCGTGGTGTAGTGGTCTGCATGTTCGACGCGTAACCGAGAGGTCCGTGGTTCGATTCCCGGCGAAGGCGTTGCTCATTTTTCATGTCTGATGCTTCCAAAAATACCTAATCTCTCTACAAGATTATAACGTTTTTTAGTTGTTTATAATTGAAGATATATACGAATTAGAGCCACTCGTCTTGAATTCAAAAAAATGAATTATAAAATGAACTGAATCATGTTTGCGGGCACTTACGAGACGCGAGCATGTTAAAGGTCCCTTTGGACGATCACAGCACAACAAGTGCAGATGGATGTTCCAAAAAATTGGATTATGCTTTTCTTATCAGGACTTTGAAGCGATTATAGATATATATGACACACAGACTCTTTGTTTTATTATATGTAGAGATTTGATACCTTTCCTGAACCTCTCAATTTCCCCTAGTATTTTCTTGCCAGGATGTATATTTAAAGTTAAGTGAAATGAATATTTAAACGGGTGAATCTCTGAGTTTATTCATAGTGTTTTCGCTAGCCAGCACGAGTTTGTTGCTATCTCGCTGTTACGCTAATAAGCCTTTGGCCATTTCGGATTATCTTCGTACCTGTTAGGTTTTTGTGAGTCAAGCTGTTAGGTGTAATTTAACGTGCTAATCCAGCACTATTTTATTTTAGATTCGACTATTCTTCCGATACTTCAACAACACTCACTTCAGCAAGTAAAGTATTAAATTAACTTTTTGCACTACGAACAGTATATTCATTTCTGTTGCGGCAATTTCTACACAGCTCTCTATCCAGCAAGTAGAAACAGGGCTTACCTGAAAAGGCGAACGTTTCGCAAGGGCAAACGGGACACATGCCCTAAGCCTTCTTTTTCAAACGAGCCTCCAAATCCTCCTACAGTATTTAAAATATGTAAAATTTTATGTTTGTTTACAATTCTAGAATATTTACTATATTGAAAAGTTAGAAAGAGGGGGTTCTGTGTAAGAGATTTGGCTTAGGTCCCTAGTTCCGTAAATCAGGTCCTGGGTAGGAGCTCCAAGCTTCCGTACGCAAATACTAAAGGATAACTGAATTATTCGATATGTTGCTGATTCCTGATGTTTTTAACGCCTATGTAATAAATTATTTGAAGAATATTTTATTTTATATGCAGTATATTAATAAAGTACCAGAAAGGTACATAATGTAACAATTACTGTAAGAATAACAATACAGAATGTTGTAAAATAAAATTTAAATAATTAGAACTGTAATAAAAATAATTAGATTTTTATAAACAAGATTATTCATTCCATTAGCGTCGATATCATGTTTTTAAAATTTACATTTAAAAAACAAAAGTAATACAATCCAGTCTCAAAGCCCTTTCTTGCAAATAAGAAAAAAAAAATATGCGTCCATTAATAAGAATTCTTTGAATTAATAAGAAGACAGCTGCATGCAGTTATCGTTTAAAAAATTGTGCCCAATGTTTAGAATTGTTCAAATCTCATAACAACAGCGGATTTAAAAGAACCAGTATTTTCACTCACGACCAGTTTTAAAGGATTTTCTGATATAATATGGTAAGTTATGTAAAAAGATACCTCTGAGACATGCTTCGCAATGTTACGATGAATTGTTTTATTTAGAGAGATGATGCGTTATAGACATAAAGAGAAGCAGGTTAGTGCAAATAGACGTTAGCAGCTGCCGCTTTGGTGGGAGAGATATGTAGTTACTCGTTGTTGATAAAAATTAATCAGAGCTTAAGACGATCGAGAGATATCAATGCGCTGGAACAGGTATGTCAAACTTGGGCCGTACGTGGTCCTTAATATATCTTTCTGCGGCCCTTGGTGAATTCTGAGAAAATAATAAAAAATAGAGTTCTAATATATTAAGAAATATTGGGATTTCACCTAAAATCAAGGCATATATACAACCTCGGGCGCTAAAAAGAACTCATAAAACGGTTTCTTTATAGAATTCTTTTCTAAACCTACGGTGAGAAAGTGCTACCTCATTTGTAAAGTCACTAAATTATAACTGAATGAAATAGGGCATTGCTTTTAGTCGTTAAGTCAGTTAAAAGCTATGCCCTCGCTGTGATTCGAATCTTCCGATTATTGGCCAAGCATGCTTGCCAGTGACATCCAGAAGGCATATGGTAAGAAAGAGAACAAGTTCCTTTCATCTTTAAATACTGACTAGGTTATTTGAAACTGATAATTAAATAATTAATCAAATTAATATTATTTAAACGATCAAGTTAATAATAATAATTAATATGAAGATATTATTGTTAATTTCAATTAAATTAATTATTAAATATTACTTATTATTGAGAATTAAATTAAACTGATTTAAAATTATTCAAATACTGAACAAGGTATTTAAAGTTCCTTACAGCTTTAGATATTGAATTAACAGAAATTCGGTGTAGCTCAGCTGTAAAGCAAAACTTCAATTAAAAGGACATCCCGAAATTTACAAATACTTACTTGAAAATTCCCTAGAAAGTCATAAATTTGCCATAAATGTCATCAATGATTTCCATATTCGATAGCACGAATCAACGTTTCTCACTTATGAAAAGGAGCAAATCTCTTATGAGATCCAGTTTAATGGACATTCAGCTGACCACTATTATCAAAATCAATAATGCGAGCAATATGTCTTCGGATATCAAAGTTGATTTCGGGGAACAGATGCCAGATGTCAGAAAAGAAACAATACGTATCCATCTACCACTCAGAATTTTCTATGTTTGTTCTATTAAAAAAATCATCATTTTTATTAAGTTTTGTGTATTTACTCAATTTCTGAATGCATCATTAAGTATAAAAATGACATTTTCCCCCTTTGTGGCTAGCGAGATACTAAGTTTGACATGCCCGCTCTAGTGGGATAGTATAGTCAAGGAAACAACCATTAAACGCACCAATGGCATCACTATTACCTATTAGAAGGCATTTGCTATCTTCCATGGAACTTATATTATCAAAGGATACCATCTGAAGATGATTGGCAGATGTTATAATCAGATCTCGATGTTCGTTAAGGAGGCTCTAAAGATCTTACACCATATGGAGAATTGTTTGGATCATCCGAACTTGATAATCCTGGACAATATACTATAACTGAAAGATTATTGTATTTTAGCAAAAAATCCTGCTTCTTTTTCAGAGTGATGATCGTAGCATACGTGTGTGGAGAAGGAGGGCTAGCTTTTCGATCCCATAATTTGACGGCCCACATCTACATTGATGATCTTGTGCAGATTATGACATTGCCTATGATTTTAAGTCATTCAGGTGTAATTTAGACACAATATTTTGTACGATAACTTCATTGCTCAAATACTATATCAGCAACCTCTACCAGGACTTTCAGTATTCTTACTTGGCTATAAAATTCCTGAAGCCTATCACCAACAGGGAATGTTTGAGATATGTTGGAAAAGCAGCTATAGCTTTTTCAGAATACGAGTATCACTGCAAATATTTGTGAACTTTGTGAACGTTGCATCAAGGTTCTTATGTTAATTAATTAGTTATTATTATTTTGATCTTTACTTTAAGGTCTTTCCATATTCCTCAAGAGAAGGCAAATTAGGTTTAAGTATGTTTAATCTGAGGATTTTGGATCTATACAGAGCGAAAGTTTCTGGCACTCGCGAGGCTCTGTTGGACTATTGTCAGCTCTGTCTAAACGGACTGTTGTCAGCTTTATCTAAATGGACCAAAATAATTAGATAAAATTTTCAGCTCTATCTAATTATTTTGGCTTTCTCACAACCGATTGCTTTAAAACTTATGCGCGAAT
Organism: Stegodyphus mimosarum; assembly: GCA_000611955.2. Taxonomy (NCBI): domain Eukaryota; kingdom Metazoa; phylum Arthropoda; class Arachnida; order Araneae; family Eresidae; genus Stegodyphus; species Stegodyphus mimosarum. The sequence continues at coordinate 473,063 of KK117023.1, forward strand.
AAAGTTAGTTAAGCCAGCTTATTAGTTTATTACCTACGTACTTATAGACTACTTTTATCAATGCTTAAATTTAAGTATCTGTTATTAATGAAATTACATTGCTACAGGTAATGGTTTATTTGTAGCGTAAATCGTGTCATTTCCCGTTAAAGTTCAGTTTAATAAACGTTTTAACCCTCTCAGCGTTACGGCCGGATTTTTCCGTATAGAAGGCTGCCTTCTATATTCGTTACAAATGAAAATTTCTGCTATTTTTTAATATATCTGATATTGGTTTGGATTTATATTGGAAGAAAAGAAATCAAGGTACAAAATGAAAGAGTCAGTTTTTAATTAAAATCAAGAAAATAACACTCGTTCATGACATTTTGAGGAACTTTGAAATTTCAAGGCTAAACCCGTAACGCTCGGAGGGTTAATCCCTTGCAAGTCTCTATTATACTCGTTAATTGTCTAGTAGGGTTGTAGGACTCCAGTTTAAGTGCTGCAGCTCAATTACGGCCTTACAACTCTTCCAAACAGACATTATAAGCAACTTAAATTAACTCTACGTCACACTGAATTTAAGCTTGTGTAGCTACTAGAGGAGAAATATTATTTACTCAAATGTAATCTTCATATGTCACTCATTTTTAGTAAAGAGTTTTACTTTTTCTTATTTTCCATCTAAAATTCGAATAATTTAGACAACCTTTCAAACGATATATCCATATCGAGTTTCACAACTGTAGCTCAATTTCTAATGGACTTTGAAAATCAAAATCCAGGTGGATTATCTTTTGAAAATGAAGAGTTAAATTATTTTATATTTAATTATATTTTTATGTATTTTATATTTATATTTTGAATTTTTTTTATTTTTAATTCAAATACATTTTATTACTTCTAATCAAGTTCTCATTTCCATAGTTTAATCTTAATTTCATAAGGATTTAACCTTGAGTAAGTTTACTATTCCAATAGTTTTCAACTATTTTCTAGGGGAAAATCGACATTGATAATTAAAATACACATACATATATATGCATAATAAGACCTCTCTTAACGCTGGAGATACGGTCTAATAAGGCCCATCGCTAAACGTAACAAAGCTAAATGAGGTCATCCTAACACGTAAATAATGGGAATAAGCAAAACAGAAGAAAGAATAAAGAAAATTTTATGATTTTTTTATTTTGCAGTATTCATTGTTAAATACTCTTTCATTACATTATTTATAAACTTATTTATTGCTAATAATGTTTTTCATCCTTAAATTATACATGAAAATAAAAGTTCAAGCAAAGAAGATTTTGTTATAAGGAAGATTCTTCCTCATTTGACAATTTACACTTTTTTTTGTAAAGAAATTAGCATCTTTTGCCTTTTCCTCTTTCGTTCAGCCATTAGTTGCAAGACATCGTATCAGTGACACTTCGTTTTACCTTTGAATTTTATTAAAATTTAAATCATTTTGTATAAACTGATCCATAATTTTCGTTATAATAGGTTAAATGTTTTTTAGTAAATCCATTGAAAGTTCTTTTTGCTCCCTAGGCTCAGAAACGCTAATTTCGCCATCTTCGTGCACTTGTTATTTGGCTAATTTTTTAAAAGTACCGTTGGAAAGACTTTTAGCGGTTGTAACTTGAAATAATTTTTCAATATTTTTTGTATTTATATTATCTAATCCTGCTTCACTAGCTAATTCAACAATTTTATCGATATCAACAACGAATTCTTTTATATCAACATACTGCTATAATTACGCCTTTGTCAAGTGGTTGCATTAATGAAGTTGTGTTTGGCTGTAAAAAACTACTTCTACGGGAAAGCAAGTTCGTAACACGGAAATCCATTGGATTAATTTATTTGGAGTATTATCAAACAAAAGTAAAGCTTTCGGTTCTTTTTTTTTAAATTCGCAGTAGCATTTACAGCAGGTAAACGAACTCTCGAATATTTTTACAATGATTCAAATTTTTTTAATGGTTTCCCAAATTATTAGTAAAGATGAGTTTGAAATACCCTTAAATGCTCTTGGGACTTTGAAATGATAAATAAGCATCCAATAGAAGTGTTAAATGATCTCTTGTAGCTTTAAATCCTAAACTAACCCAGCAATACCGATACCGCGTTAGTTTCAGGGAATCCCAGTATTATCACGTAATACTGAAACAACGTTAAACGAGGTTCTGCTATAGATATATTACGATAAAGTGTATTATAAGAAAGTTTCAAATTAAGTGCTGTTGAGGAAAATTATGAGAAGCATATCTTTGGTTCACGAATATTTAGTCGAACAGTCAATGTATTATTTGTACCAATGAGTTGTTAGCATAAATTCCATATAAAAATACAAATTCAATTTGGTAATTTAGTATGCTCAAAATTTCCTAGCAGTAAATTATGAACATGCGAAATATTTGTGCTTCAAATTGAAAACTTCTTCTTGAATGGGTGCTTCTCAATGTCTCAAATAATTTTTGAAGATGTAGATAGTTTTCAAGTTTCGTATTTGTTGTAATAACGCTTCGATCTTTTGTCACAGCAAGCTTCCCTTTGAGCTACATGGAAATAAAAGACGAAGACCTCAGATGGTTCCAGCCGGATGATTTTCGAACAGGGAAAGATGTTATAATTTTGGGTAAAAAGATTTTTCTACATGACTGCGATGAGTTCACAAGACAGTACTACAAAACTCACTATGGAGTGGAGGATATGGAAAGCATAGCGGTTGCCGAGAAACCTAAACCCCAACCACCAACAGTAAGTCAAATGCAGTATAAGAGTTTAAGGTCTTTAAGATATATCGGGGAGACATGGATCCCAAAAAGGATCAAGATAGAAATATTTTTAAATATTAAAAGAAAAGTGTAGCCAATAGTTATATCTTAAAGAGATTTTCCACAAATTCCCAATAAACATCCAAGACTGGGATTATAGAATTACTCAAAGTTTTAAAACTTAAATCTAAATACGCGATATCGTAGCCTTTGAAATATTTTCGTCTTTGTTATATATTTCTAATCAGTCGTTTAAGGGAAAAGATACCTGATATTATATGTGGATAACATCAAAATGTTAATTACCTTATTGGAAGAAAAGCACAGCAAAGTAAAATTTAAAATTGGTAGAAAAGCAGCCTTAGTTTGACGTAGATTTTTTGCTCCTGAAGAAAACAAAAACTATGTTAGATTGCCCCGAAATCGATAAGGATTTATTTAAAGTCTACGTCAATCTAAGACTGATATTTTCCCAATTTTAGATTTCTAAATGATTCAGAAAAATGCAGATTAACCCAGAAATTCATAATTATTTCTAACTGGTAATTTCTCTATATGTATTATCTCTATATTTATCTGTAACTGAAATTCCAAAAGGTTCACTGTAAACTCTATGGGAAGATCGATGCATATCAAAGCCCTCCCCCCCTTCAAAGAAACTGCCATTCGTGAAGAGCTCAAATTTACTAACAACATTAGCATTCAGGATGCAGGAAAGCAGATGATCATAGAAAGCATTTCAACAAAGATAACTCCGGTAAAATTATGGATTTATAGTTTGTAAAGGGAATTAAATGAACAGTATTGAAGCAAAAAAGTATATTTAGGAAATAAAGTGTATTATATGTAGGAATATGTGAAAAAAATATGAGCTATAATTAAATAGCTTTGAAAGTAAAATCAAGTGAATGTTAATGTAGATGGGATTTCATGAAGGCGAGCGATAACGGATTCCTTTTTGCCGTTCAAATAACTCTGCCTATCGATAACTAGCAGCTGGACCAGTGGCGCCGAACTTCAACGACGGTAGGAACCACATGCTGGAATTCAAGAGCCGCCGTTTAAGAGCCACAAGCTCATATTTACCACTTTAAAAATAAATAAACGGTTTTGAATAGAAAGAATAGTTTGCAATCCATTAAAAAATTTCATATTTTTTATGCAATTAATATGATTAAATATCAGTACAAATAAATAATTATTGTTTCTTCTGCTTTATATTCAAGTATGTTCCGGCGATTTGCAGATTTGAAACTATTGTATGATAATACAGAACATGCTTTTACACACAGAAGCATTTTCCTCTAGTTTTCTTTCTTTACCCGTTCATAATTGCTGTTGAAATAAATTTAAATCGAAAAAAGACGAACCATTTGAATGAAGAATACTTATTCGAAAAGAGATTCAGTGATTTTTCTAAATTTTAACCCTTTGCACTCGAGGTCTTTTTTTGTTCCTGCGATTTCAGCAACTCCAGACAATTTTCAGCTTAGTTGGGGAATTTCTTATAGCTAACTTAATATTAACTTACAACAAATTGATATCACAGAAATCTAATGGTTCTTTTATGTCTGGAGATACTTGCGGTCTTCAGGGTCTTTCGCCTGGATACGGACGGTAGTCCTTCGGTCTTTGAGGTAGTTCTTCGGACTCTGTGCACGTTATCCAATCTGAATTTTTTCTCTCTTCTGGAGCATCACTGTTGTTTTCCCATGCGCTAGATATTACCCTGAATTTTTGGCATCTTAATCTCTTACTTCATCGTTAGCTTTACCACAGCTTTCCTTCTCTTTATCGTCAGGCAGTCTATACATAGACGCAAATTCGTTCTCCATCAACGAAAAATGGAACTCAATTTCACTTGAACTGATTCCTCCATCGTATTCCATTCTTGCTGGGTTCCAGAATTTTGAAAATAATATTCTATTGTCACGAATAACGTCGAACATGAATATATAATAATAAATCTAAAAAACGTAGTTAAGATTAAAGATTGGCAGTTGTTTTGAAAACATAATATTGTTGAATATATTCATGAAGCGATATTGCCCAAACCAAACCTAAATAAACATAATGTTACCGCTCGAATTATCAGGTCAAACCAAGTGGTCATCTTTGGAGTTACCTCATAAAATGAAGTGGTGACTGAGAGTCACACCTCGAGTGTAAAGGATTAATTCTTAGCCACTGATCTGGAAAGAATAAAATGAATGATACAGTACGCGTAATGAAGAAATTTCCAATCAAGGAAAGGCAATTAATTATTTTAAAACTAACTTTCAAGGAATTATTGCCTACCCCTCTGTGTTTCTTGTGCTGTCAATCCAGTCTGCAAATGGAAGATCCGCGGTTCGAATCTCGACGAAGGCATGATTCACGGTTTTCACAGTTTCTGCTGCAAAAATGTCTTACGGTCTCTACGGGTGTGCTCAAACTAAAATTTTAGTGGATGACAATTTATCATTATATGGATTTTGTAGACTGGTTCTCATGTCTGTCCCTAGTCTTCCTGTAAGCGACAGAGAAATGCAAGGACTTATCGCATTCCTGTGCATACTCTTGTGTATAAATGACTAGCATATCTACTTAGCAACTGGAAGGTCTGTGGTTCCAATCCAGGCGAAGATACAGTTAATTTTTCATCACACAATTAGCACGAAAACTAAGATATTAAGATGAAATCTATCCTTAAATAATTGAATTAATTCATTATATGTGTAATGACGTATATTCTTAATTATTTTAAATAGCATTCCAATCCTCAGACCCCTGAGAATCCTAAAAAAATTTGCAATCCCGAAATGCGAATCAAAGCGCTTCATTTAAATCTTACCCTTGATATCATAAATATTTTAATTCAGAATTTAAGGAACATTAATTTTAATGACGCCAAACAGAAGCGTTCATTAAAAAAATGGGCGATTATTATAATTTCAGAGGTATCTGAATCATCAATACCACCACTACGTGATGGCTGTGGATATCACAGCGTTTCGGTATAACATCCAGCGAAATCTGCTGTAATTTTCGAGTAATCGGTATGTTGCGTTTCCTAAAAAATTCTCGAATCGTCTCGATAATTCGCGATAGTGTTGTCGAAATTCGAAATAACAGATAACTTCGATATTTCTAGCAAGTCATATCATGGTACATAAACGCTACAACACATACGCGAGTAGTTGTCAACTAGATCAGTATATTGCGATACATAATGTACGTAGTTCATATTAAAAATAAGACTCCTAACAAAGCGGTGTTTCATATAAAAAATAATCACTGCAAAGTGGATAGTGCAGTCGTAATGAAATTTCCGCCTCAGTATTGGCTTCGTCTTAAAACTTCGATTAAAGCAATTTTCATGAATTATTGTATTGCAGAATAGATAGGACGAACAATTAAGAACGGAAATATTCAGACTTATATTTCTGCAAAAATTGTTTTATAGACAATGTGTATCAGAATATAGGATTAGAATAACTATTTGAACAAAACTTTTACTAATCATGGATATTTTCCGGGATATTACAGAAGATTTAACATAAAACATTGTACATATCTGTGTTGTAAATCGGATGTCGGATGTTATTAATGCTTTCTTGGAATGCTATCTAATTCAAAGCCTATGGGCAAACTGTCTTCTGCAGTAATAAAATATGATAATCCTTAGAAACTTTTAAATGTGAACTACATAAGAAAAAAGATATTTAGCATAATTAAATATCTTGCATTTTATGAATGCTACGCATTAGTTGAAGAATGAAGAATTCTGTGGTTATGACGAATATAATTTTTTTTTCTGAATTTCACTCTGCTTACAGTATTTTAAGTTGTAGAGACATTAGGTATTTTTTGGAAAGCATGAGACGTGAAAAATAAGCAATACCCTCGCCGGGATTTGAAACACGGACCTCTCGAATACGCGTCAAGCATGCTGACCACTATATCACGAAGGCATGTCAAAAAGACGCGAGAAATACTTTATAAAGTTATGTCATATTTTTCAGAATAATGTTGGAACAACTGGATTCCAGATTTGATGATACCGCCACAAAACTTCCAATCAATTTTGCTTGATGTGTATCTAATTTTCTATAAGAAGCCCTATATTATTCTCTGGGAAGCTTTACTGGCAAGATATGTTGTTTATGTAGCATTTATGTTGTTTGGAGATAAAGGTTTGTATCAAAAGCAAGTATCCACTTCAGTTTCCTAGAGTATAGCGTTTTGACGTGACGTGTCTTTGAAATGGAATCTGCAGGAATCTGAGATACTGTAAACGCAGAAAACCAAAGATCCTACTTCAACACTGAAAGTTTACGAAACAAAATTCAGCATAATCTCACAATGAACTGCTTAAATTGTGCGATGATTAGGTAGTGGATTGCAGTACTGTATTCCGTGACTGGTTCTCTTGAAGGACACTTCAGGCGTATAAGATGAATGCAGATCAGAAGGCGAGAAACATTAATAGAAGAAGGAAAGTTAACACTTGTGCAGAGCTAGAAAGGAAAAAAATCGTCGAGCAAATGCGAGGGAAACGTCACAAGTTACATCAGTTTACGGTATGACAAAACGTTTGCAGAAAAGAAAAGATTGTATCCGATACACCCAGTTCGATGAAACATTATTGTAATGAACATTTCATATTGAAAGGTGGAAGATCTCTACTTCAAATAATCGCTACTGATGAAATATGAATTAGAGACTGTGAACCTAATTCAGAGTTGAAATCGTTATCCATCCAGTGAAGAAGACTATCCTCTTCGTGATCCCAAATTTTGACACGCATCATTTTGCGCAAAGTAAATGATAAAATTTGCCTAAGATTATCAAGGAACCATCTTGAAAGTTAAAGTTCACGTGAAAATAGCTTATTACTGTGAATGACTGCGAAAGTTGTGCAAAGAAATGAACAAAAACGGCCTGAGTTATTTAAGGACGGGCAATTCATTCTCAATACTAATGTATACTTGTACGAGGGAAAGTTGTGGGGTATCTGCTGACGAATTACGAATAAAATGCTTTACTTCATTTACCATACAATCTACACAAAGCTCTGCCCCATATCTGTTTATTTCCCAAATTCAAGCAGCCTCTGCGTAGACAGTGTTTTTCTTCTCTGGAAGAGGTCAGCGGTCATTCAAGTCATTCGAGGCCTGAATAAAAGTACTAACCTAGAAGGAGTACTTTCCTCCAAAACACTAGACAGCAGTTCTTTGTTGAGATGCAAGGGGGCTTTGTTGAGAACGAATGCCCTGAGAAACTGCCTGAAGTAAAATAAACCTGGGTGGGGGGGATAAAAAGAGTATTCCATTTTATTTATTTGCATTTTTTTTCATTTTGCATTGTATTTTTTGCATTTCCATTTTAAATAAACATCATATTAGTATTTTGTGATATTCCAATCGGTCATAAACCTAAGATGGCCATGTTAATAATTTGTAGAAAAGGAATTATTTTGAAATTTTGTTTATAACTCTATCGGTTACTGCACAGCCACCAGTTTGAAGATTAAATTAGTATACACAAAATATAGTTTAAGAAATAAATTACTGATCAATAAAGAAGTCTATTGCTGCCTAATTTCCGTTTGAAAATGCAGTTATATTTCAAAAGCAAAATTACAGTAATTTGCAAGCTAACGAAAGGCCTCTGTGCCGCTCACGAGCCGAGCTGCAAAACAATATTGAATATGATAAGGCTCGGATTATTGCAAAACAATATTGAATTGAACTGAGCTGAACGAAGAGGTTGTTGTTGTTAAACGAAGAGGTTGAAGTCTTGGATTGTTACAAAACAACAGCTGAACGAAGAGGCAGAGCGGACAGAAAGACCAATCAGGAGATTAAGTAAGGTGATGTATTGAATATGATAAGTCTTGGATTGTTGCAAAACAATGTTGAACATGATAGGGCTGTGCAATACAGGAAAAAGCTAATAAACTGTTGCATTTATATTTGTAATTTGTAGTTTTGTAAATCTCAGAAAGTGATTTCCCATTTTTCTATGCAGTAGTAACATAATTTAAGAAGAAATTTGTAAATGTGCTAAATTATGACAGTTAATGGAAATGAATATAACTATAAACGAAAATAATAAAAATAATATAACTATAAACGAAAATAAAGTATAATGATAATAATATTGCATAAAACTCATGTAAAAACTAATATCGAAAATAATTTAAGTAAAGTAATAATGATCTGACTTTTCAATTCAAAACTGAATCTTTTCATTTTGATTTGCATAAAAAAGGTGAAAATTTTTTAAGTTTATAATTGTTCTTATCTTTTGCATATTTTTTTCTAGATATTTCCTCCTCATACGGGAATTGGAACGTGGGACGATTCCTTACAAAACTGTCTGCACATCATTCCAAAACCAGTAAAGAAAGATTTATTAAAAGAGCTTCATTTCGATGGAATAACACTACGTTTTAAAGCCAGATTAGTAGGCTTTCTTTCAATTAAAATTTTTACAACTGTTTAATAAGCTGATGTACATAATGCTCTAAGCGTTAATTAAATACAATACTATGATATGCTTTGGCGTTTGAAAATATTATAAAATATATAAGATGATTAACCAAATAATAATTTAAAAGATAAATTATTAGATTAAATTTATTCAGCATTAATTTTGGAGCAACGTTATCCATTTTCAGGAGTCAAAATTAACTTCAGGAGTTAAACTAGTTAATATTAATCAATATTCTTAACAATAATTTTCAAAATTCTGTGATTCATATATTCACTATATAAACAAATCAAAATATTTGCAAAATCAAAATATTTAATATTCCAAAAACTTTCTTCGCTTCCTTTCTCACAATAACAATAAATTATAAAACAGCTTTATAATAAAATCCCCAAATCTAGCAGAAACAGTACGCGAAAAGGAAGTACTAAACATCTGTATTAAATAACTAGAATTCTCACTAAATTCATTTTAATCAATATCTTACATTTCTTTCAATGAACCTAACTAACGAGTGCAATCTAAGCAATTAAAATTTAAGCTGTTTGTTCTCTCAGTTTTGCAAAGAGAAACACTTACGGAAAAAATTATTCTATTTAAAAGCAGAATGATCGAACACTTTTTTTATTTTCTAAAGAAAACCAAAACGTGTAAAATATTTTTGGGTCAGATTCTGCTGTACTATTTAATAAGGATAGCATTTTATTTCCAGTTATTAGACAGCAATGAACCTTTCAAAGGAAGCAGGAGCAAAGAATATTTCTCATGTATCAAAATGGTTCTTTAAACATAAACCAAACTGAATATATGTGAATCCTTTTGTGAAGACACATATCCATCTCGTCAGTTAAATTTTCATTTTTTCCCTTTCGATTTTAATAGGCATAATGCGACTTGTCAAGAAATTACCTGAGTAGCTTTTCACTAAGCATAAGTTATATACACTGGTGTGCAAAAATTAAGGACGAAGTCGAAAAATTAGCATATCAGCTGAACGAAGAGGCAGAGCGGACAGAAAGACCAATCAGGAGATTAAGTAAGGTGATGTATGTAGCACATGCGCAGATATGCAGGTAGACGTAATGGGGGAGTGTCTGAGTAGTATAAAGCATGTTGTCGGTGTAAGATCAGTATTTCTGGCAAAGAGATTGCACGCCGTATAGCAGTTAAAATCACACCGAGTTGCTGCCTCAGCGAGAAATGGCGAATAATCAATCTGTTAGACGACATCTGGATGCTTTTACCCGAGGTCGAATCATTGGGAAGTTGGAGGAAGGCCGCAGTGTGACAAGTGTGGCTGCAGAGTTCGTAATTGCTCACAGCATCGTTTCACGACTTTGGAGACAATTTCAAACTACAGGAACAGCTATCCGGGGATTTAGTAGTGGTCGTCAACGAGGAACCACACCCGCAGATGACCGGGGTATATTGCCTTACAGGCCAGAAGAAACAGGCGGCAGACAGCGGGAGAAATCGCTAGACAGACGACACAGGCGACTGGACGACCGATATCGCGTTTTACCGTGGCCAGAAGACTGCACGGTGGTGGTCTGTTTGCACGACGCCCTGCACGGTTTGTACCTCTAACGCCTGCCCATCGGAGAAGACGTTCTCTGTGGTGCCGGGAACACCGGAATTCGAGAGACAATGAATGGGGACGAGTACTCTTTACAGATGAGAGCAGATTTAGTCTGAGTTGTGATTCTAGACACATACACATCTGGACAGAGCGGGGAACACGCAATAACCCCTTCAACATCATCAAAAGGGACTGTTTTGGAGGTCGCGGAGTTCTCGTTCGAGCAGACATAATGCTTGGTAGCCGGACCGACCTTCATATCTCCCAAGGAGGTTCGTCACCTGGGACTGCTATTGTAACGAGGTTCTTCTTCCTTACATGCGTCTTTTCACAAGGGCTATGGGTCCTCAGTTCCTCTTCATGGACGACAACGCTCCACCTCATCGCACAGTTACTGTCGAAGAGCTGTTGGAGAGTGAAGATATTGAACACATGGATTGGTCGGCAAGGTCTCTGGATCTAAATCCCGTCAAGCATGTACGGAACTTACTAGGGAGACCCGTGGCAGCACGTAACTTATCGCCAGTAACGATTCCGAAACTGCGATTGGTGCTACAAGAGGAACGAGCAGCAGTGTCTCAACAGCTCATTAACAACCACATATCCAGCATACACAAATGATGTGAAACCTGCCTAGCAGTCAGGGGAGATCATATCCCCTATTAAAGACCGGATGTTTCTTGCTGGACACCCATCACAGGGATGTTTCGGCCTTCAGTCGCATTGCGCTCCATGCTACTTTTTCAATAAAGCTTCTTTTTATCCGTCTGATTTCTCTTTTAGTAAGTGTTGCTTACATTACTCATGTCCTTACGTATTGGGGATCTTACGGTATTAAATGTGTTGATTTGGAAAGCTTTTGTACAAAGTTATATTGAAAAAACCGTCTCGTCCTTAATTTTTGCACACCAGTGTATAAGTGATCTATATAACTGATGCATAAGATAATATCTTACATTAAAATTCAATGATCGTATTAAATCAATGTAAAAATATTCGTATCTTTGACTTTATTATTAAAATTGAAGAGATATCCATTATGTATATTTACAGTTCTTTCTTCATTTTGCTATGCTTTAGTCCTCTAGTAGAAGTTTTTAATTTACATACAAAACTCACATAGTAAATTCAAAACATAACCCCAACATTTTCTTATTAACAGAACTAGCACAAACAGAATAGAGTCTTTAAACATCTTTCTCATTATGCTCAATGTTGGTATGCCAGTACTTCACTGATATATAAATTCACGAAAAAATAAGATAATTGGACAAAAAAGTATCTTCTTCTTACTATTATTATTGTTATCATCATTACCATTTTAGCGCATTTATTGATCATCTTAATAACGAGTGAGGAGTATCCATGGTAATTCCTTGGTCGAGATCCAATGACTATGCAGGATCTAGAACACAGATCGAAATGCAAATTTGCGATTTTCTTATTATCACATGAGCCAACTGTAAGTAAGCAGGCGTAATGATGATGCAGCAGCATACTAGAAGAGAGTACATCGTGAAATTTTGACCCTCTGCACGTTTCAAGTGGCTCTGAAATAGATTTCAGCATGATGTTTCACGGATAACTAATCCTTTGAGCTTATTAAAGTTACAGGACTGGGGTTTTGAGGTTGCAGAAGAATTTCTCACGCAGGCTACGCGGAGTTGACGGATTAATGCAAAGCTAAATTGAGCTATACCTTACAGCAGGGTTTCCCAAAGTGTGCACTGCGGCGACCTGGGTTGCTTTGAAGAGTGAACAGGGGCGCCTCGAGGCGTTCCTGTTTACTCTTTTAGGGAATACTTTACCCGTTACTCTTTTAGGACTACTGTTTACTTTTTTTAGGAATCTTTTAGGGAATTTTTGTTTACTAATTTAGGGAATTTCAAATAACATGATCACATGCTGTGTATAAATCACTCGTTACGTAGGAAACCAACAACACCGCTATCCTCCCGCGTACAGAATTTGGGTTGGGTTTGGCACTGCCAAATACTTTGCTAGGCGAAAGATTTCCAGAAGTCTACATTCGAACTTCCCGTCGCATCGGCAGGGGTTGTCGCGAGCTCTCATTGGTGGTAGTATATAAGCCGCCGTAGGCCGCATTGCAAAATATTTAGAAATAATCATGGATCCAAAATCCTTTCCATGCTCAAGCTACACCGACAACAGCCTTGAAACAAACTTCTCTTGTTCTGATTTGGTGGAGTTTTGGATAATCATTAAAAATGAATATCCAACTCTAAGTTCAAAATCTTTAGGGATTCTAGTTCCTTCCGAAACATCGTGTTTGTGCGAAATCTGATTTTCAGCTGTAGCTGTAATAAAGAGCAAATATCGTTCAAAGATCAACGTGGAGCAAGAAATGAGAGTGGCAATTTCAAGTCTTATCCTACGCTTTAAAAAACTTTTTGGAGATCAGCAAACTCACCTGTCCCATTTTTTTTCTATTTTTCTTTAATAATAATAATATAATATTCTTATGTGTCAATTCAATACACACCTATATGAGTCTCAGATTGATGCTACTTTCATTTCTGTGCCTGGTCACTAGTATCTATATACAGTCATATTTAATGAAGTGTTGTGATTTGCTATGATACTATGTAGTAAGCAGGTTGTAAAGAGCAAACCTTGTATAACACTTCGCTGAACATGACTAGGGCGCCGTGACAAAATACAAAGCCTGTAAGTGCGCCGCCGAGTGAAAACATTTGGGAACCCCTGCCTTACAGACTTGCTTAACCTTGGCTTGAGGTAGTGTTCATAATCCATCAGTATACAATTAAAAAAACCCATTTTCTACATCTTGGTAATATCATAACAGTATTTCACATACCTCCCTATGACGCTTTCTCAGTTTTGAGTGAACTGTTCTGATAAGCTTATAAGATTTGCAATAATGCAGTATATCTTTAAAGATCTTTTCTTTATGTTGGGCATGGCTTCTCTTGTATTTTTCAGTTATGGGGTCAATTATCATATGCCCTTTCTCCCGTATCATTCAATAGTGAGCATAGTTTGAGTTTTAAATGCATTAGGCATAGTTTGAGTTTTAAATGAGATGCAAACTTCCGTGTCATTCCTTTGGTTTCTAACCCTCCAATAACTATATACAAGTTACTCTTCTCTTACGTATATTTCCAGTCGGACGCTATTTACTGCTGTTTGTCAGTTTTACAGTTTCTAAATCAAACCTACGAACTTGATCCTATTGGTATCGAAAACTGAATACGTAGAATAAGTGTATTAGGACCAACCACTACGTGAGTTCATACTTATATTATGTTTCTACTTAGTTAAATCTATGCTAGTTTATTTAATACAGTAGGTGATTAATAGTATAAGAATAAGTTATCTATAAAATTGTCATCATGTATCTAATATATTATGGTTCATTTTCTATTTGAAATTGAGTTTTGAAACTATATTCAGATATCACCAATTGAAGATGACCAAATTCGGCGATTTTTAATTACGTTCTTCCCAAGCGAGGACACTGTGGCCATCAACGAAGAATCAATTCCAAACTCAGGATTTCCTGGAGGTTGCTTTTTGAAAAGAAGCAAACTACCCATTCTTCAAGGAAATGCGAGTGTTAAACCTGTTTACTACAAGGCTGATGATTTTTATGTAGGAGCTCAAATACGAGCGTCGGGGAAGCTGTTCGAACTGATCGATGCTGATCATTTCGTGCTCACATTTATGGAACAACACCCTGAATTATATTCTGGTGAGAATAACATAATTTAAATATTCGTAATTAAAAAGAATTAATTTGAATGTTGAAGTAGCATAAGATGTTTCATAAATGTAATTATAAATATTGTTGCGTGCGTACGGGTTCGTAATGAATTGAATCCACAAGTCGTTAAAAAGTTAATAAAATTTATTCTTTTCAAAAGAAAATAAAACGAAATATTGAAATATTTCCTCAGCGCTATTCGTAAAATATCACAATATCTCAAACGTTAAACAGAACTCAATTCAAAAACAGAGAAACTAATTCTATCTCCCAGCGAATTCGCTACAATCACTTACAACATTAAGTAAACAAACAGTTCACAGCATTAAGTAAACAAACAGCTACAACTACAACTGAGATGAGGTGTTTCAATTCGGCTTTTATAAGCTTTTTAATTATTCACGAGAACATTCAGGTAAAATCTATAAATATGTCGATTTTTCTGGACGGCAACAGCAAGTACGAGATATTTATTTATTAAATATTAAATGCACGCGCTCTTGTATTTTTACTTTTCCGACGTAGCTTTCTCTTCAAGTTCGTCTGCGTTGCACGGGAAAATAAAACAATTTTAATTATAATTCTAGATAAATAGCTAAATAAATACGAAATCCGTAACAATAGTTTTCATACTATTAAACAATTAATCAATCTTCTTTGCATTTTATCTCAACATTTTAAGATCTGAATCACTTTTTTCATACACACATGTTTTACAAGGTACCTAGTGTCCTTTAAAAGTTTTGTTCCCGAATTTACTTTTTATATTTTTTAGCTATTTTTTTAAAATTACAATCGGTATATTTCTGCACTGTATCACTGTGCTTAAGGAAAATAAGAAGAAAAGGGATGAGATTCAGAAGAAATACACAAAATTGTTCTTTACTGCACATGATCGTACGCATTGATTCATTTTATCAGTTCTTTGCAGTATCAATTAATAAAAAAATATGCACATTTTTAGAGTCATTTCCTCATTGAAATGTTTAACGATCATACTAATCCTCTCAGAAGTGCAGTTTCCCACCATCGAACATATCAACAAAGAACCTTCCAAACGAATTTTTTTTTCGGAAATTCTAAAACACATTTTTAAATTTTGGTGTTTTTTCAAAAAATACTTCATATTTTTTAATAATCATTTACTAATAATGATGGATTTTTAAACAAAAAATTTAATCCTTCATTGTTAGCAGAGTATGATTTTAAATTTTAATGAGATCTGATTTCTCAGTCAAATAAAAATTTAAATTAACGTGTTTTAAATTAATGCCAGCGAGACAGATCGGATGATTTTGAAAAAAAAAAAAAA
>KK117023.1:490006-503851 GCA_000611955.2 Stegodyphus mimosarum
TGGAACCCAGAATAATTCCACCCCAAACGAGCACTCCTGCACCACCGTAACGGTATCGTTCAATGATATTTTCTTGGTGGTAACGGGTACCTGGAGCTCTCCATATGAAAGTCCGGCGAGAATCAGACTGCAAGCTAAACCTGGACTCGTCGGAAAACATCACACAAGCCCACTGTTGCGGCGCCCACAATGCATGCTCTCTTCTCCAGGCTAACCGCAGGCGACAGTGAGTTGCAGTAAGTGGAACGCATCTGACAGGTCTACGAGCATATAGACCAATCTGCCCTAAGCGTCTGTACACGGTCTGCCTTGAAATTGTCGTACCAGTGGCTGAAGAGAGCTGACGAGACAGGTCTGAGGCTGTGCTCTGCCTGTTTCTTTTGGCAGTAACTGCCAAATACCGGTCCTCATTCGGCGTTGTAACTCTGGGGCGACCTGTGCTGTAACGTCTACTCACATTACCATCATCTTGGAATCGTTGCCAAAGCCTGGAGATGACACTCTGGACAATTCCAAGTTCGTCTGATACTTCTAGTTGGGTACGTCCACATTCCAGACGGCCAATAATTCTACCACGTAAAAAATCATCCAAATGCGTCCTTTGTGTCATAACTATTTGGTTATTGCACTGAAATGCTTATAAAGCGTCTGGGAACAATTTTACTTCTTTGCCTGTATTCCTTATATATCACTCTCGTCATTGAGACGTACCATCGGTGTCATCTGGTTACTTCCTGAAATTTGCATATGATTCTTGAAGATGTGTGTAGTGATTTTACAGGTGATATATTTATTTTAGAGTTCAATTTCCGTCTGACTCCGAATTATCCTTAATTTATGGACATGAGTGTATTATATTCTCAAATTGAGTGTTTAAGAGCTCTATTTTAACAATAAACATAATTGCCTTAAATCCGAAACGTTTTAATATAGGAAAGTTACAAAAATAGATAATTTTAAAAGCAAACTATAAAAATTAAATAAACAATTAAAAATTTTAAATGTGTATATAATGCTTGGAATTATTGACTTCTATTATTAATCATACCTGATTGTTATATTTTTTGAGATATATTTCTCTGTTAAATAACATTCATAAATTAACCAAAATTTTATACTCAATTTATTTTTTAGTGGAACATGTAGAAACTCACAAGAAAAGTGTATTACCCTCAAAGCAGAAAAGGGAAAGCTTGCAGTAAGTAAAAGAAAAAAAAGACTTATCATACTTAATGAACTTAGTTCATTCAATGAAAGGAATTTATACATTTGCAAAATTCTGAAATGTGTTTCACCTTGTAGTCCATTTGAGTACTCATGCAGATTAAAAAAGAAATGAAACACAAATATTTGTGGTAATATAGCGCTAACCGTGCTTCTAAGGATTTGTAGTATTAAAAGGATTTGATAGTTTACGAGGCTCCCCCATTCGAGCCTTCATGTTATGCCCCGGACGAAGGCGTCTACTCAGAAGGGGCACCATTTTTAAGGAAGTATACGATAAAAAAATTTTGTATCCTTCTGATCTTTGCTCTTACGTAAATTTACAGTTATGGAAAAGGTTTTGGTAAGAGCAAAGAACAATTGTTCGCATACAGTTTCAAGGAGGCTGATGATATATTATTTTTGCGAGAACGATACCTTATAGGCAGGGGAAGTATAATCAGTTTTGAACAGCTGTTGTCAAAAATTTTTACCGTAGTTCTCGTTTATTACTTTCCGGATCTATAAATTTATATGATATATCATTCTAGAATTCTCTGAACTTGAAGAATATTTATATGCCTGTATGATTAACCTTATTTTCTTACAGCTAAAAAACAAACGAAAAGCATCTTCTTCACTTCATGCACTGCATATCATGCATTTACTGCACTCGTCTTCTAATTATGGAGAGCAAAAAACTACAATAAGATGAAATTTTTAAGAACATTGATGTTCATAAAAATGTTGAATAATGACAACAAATGTGGCATTTTGGTGTAATTTAAGCAATAATCTTGAATAATCAAAATTTAAGTAAAGTATCTCTTTCATTCATATGAGCAAAATAAATATTTTTCTCACACTCAAGTCATCATTAACAAAGAAAAAGTGTTTCTGAGTGTCTAAAAGGTAAATTGAGAGCGCACTTTTTGGCGCAATCGTGAATACTCTATGATACCGTAAATTCCTTAATTTCGTGGAATGTGAAATTTTTAAAAATTTATGTGTGAAGTTTCAGGAAAAAATAAACAGTAGGAAATTACGAGTGATGTTCATATATATTTTTTTGCGGTATTTTCCCAATAGGCGATCTACCTTACTTATAGTTACTTTACAGACCGATACGTGGCTCCCCTAACGTTGCGGTTTTTACACATTTTTTTTTTTCCTTCCGTATCTTATCGCAGGTTCAAAAAGAAAGTTGGGGAATTTTGTTTTTCGATTAGCTGGTTTGAGTATTTCACTGAATTACTCGATATTAATATAATTGAAAGTGAGCCCCTAATTGTTATGGACAGGTATTACCTCAAGAATTTCGCGCATATAGTGAATGAAACAGGTAAGAGGTTACATGAAATACACCCGATTTTGTACTGTTATATTTAGTTGCTTCAGAACCTACTTGCAAACAATTTGTTGTAAGCAGAGTATTGAAAGATTAGAGATAATAAATTTAAGAGAGAATAAATTAAACACTGTTGCCATTTAAGATAACAGTTATTTCATTTGCTTCTTATTTCAACTGTTTGTAATGTAAACGCGAAATTTATTTGAGAGGAAATTGATAACAAAGATTCGAAGACAGCATTTTAAACGCTCTTCGCAAAGTAATGTAAACGTGAAATTTCATAGTGTAGTGATCAGTACGCTCGACGCATATTCGAGATGTCCGTGGTTCGAGTCCTGGCGACCAGAAGACTCTCCGGGAGGAGAACAGGATAGAGGAACAATGAGCATTCCTCTCCCTTGCTTTCAAAAAATACTTAATGTCTCTACAGTGGCGTCCGAACTGAAAAGGGTGGTGGATGATAATTCTCCACCACCAGGATTTGGCGATTGGGTCTCCTAATCCCCAGTCTCCCTTTAAAAGGGGGAGTATATAAGATATTTCTTCTGTCTTCTTGGCATGCCTTCGTGCTGTAGAGGTCAGCACTTTCGACGAGTATTCGAAAAGTCCGTGGTTCGAGTCCCGGCGAAGCCATTACTAATTTTCCATCTCTCCTGCTTTCAAAAAATAACTAATGTCTCTACAAGCTTTTCGCCAATTCAACACAAAAATTGCATGTGAAAATAACATTGCTTTTACAAACAAAACAGTCCGAAAAAGAGGTAGCGCTACGTATTCTAAAAGTAATTAACTAACAAAATTCGGTAGATCGCCAGTTGGGACAATACCTTTTTGCTGTCGCGCGCAAAATCAAGATAATTTGCATATTATGTTGAATTTCCGGAAAACTAACGGGCAGATTTTAATGAAATTTGGTATAAATATACACTTATAACAGCGAAAGACAGGTGTACCATTAAGTCCTTTTACATACTCATGGTTATTATTAAAGCACTTATAATACAGGGATACCCCAAATCCGAGTTGCGATATTGAACTGAAAATGATTCTAATATAGGGTATGGTCCCCTCTCACAGTTAGACAGGTTGCGCAGCGCGAAGGCATGCTGAACATGTGGTAGCTGTGAAGTCCCTATGGCAGTCGAGATGTTACAGTAACCTTTTAAAATTGGTTGAAACGCTTGATGCACCTTTAAAGAACTGATATTTCCTAGCGCTATAATAATAATCAATTTTTATAAATAACTTCAAGCTGATAAATATTTAAATATTGTAAGTCGAACACCGTTTATACCATTTAAAATCTTTCAGTTCAAAAACGTGGTTCGCATGAAAGAAATCTTTTGATATAAATTTTTCGAAATAAAATTTCACCCAGGTCCATTGCAGAATCACCAAAATACAGATATGCAAAATAAGCTTTGTTTGAGTTTATGTCTTATACTATTACCAGATATTTCTTTCAAATTCAGACAATACTTATTTTAACTTATCTGAACTAATTTAAATAAATGTAATCAATAAAAATGGTCAATATCACTCAAAATATTACTTTTTGTTTTATTCAGAACGTGGTTTATAAACCACATTTTTCTCTAAATGGAAATTACACGTTTTCAACTGTATTCTTCTTTTCCTTTCATCTCCGTTATGCATTATCATTACGTTTATCATTCATTAAGTTTTGTCACGCAAATGAGCTGAAGAGCGATGTACATGATTTAGAATATGTATTATACAGTGTATATTTGATAAATAAACTTTTTTCTTTACTAAACATATCAATTTAAAATATTACGTATTTTGAATAAATTATCATTAATTATTGTCCTTCATTATATTTCACTGAAATCCGAACATATATATATATATATATGTAAATGTAAAGATTACATTTTGTTAATGCAATTAAATTATATTTGTAAAATTTATGTAACTCATGCTATTATTATGTCTTTTTTTATGTATACTTTTGATTTCCTAAATTCGTCGTTGATTGTTATGCGTCTGCATATATTCTACTAAAATTGATTACATTTTTAAGCGTTCACTCGGGTTCGGTTCAGAAATGTACCAAGTGCTCGTTCCCAAAAAAGACTTTCGCACGAAGTTTTCAAAATGCAATACTTAGAACGTTTTGAAATGAAGAAAATTTCCCGCATCTCAACAAAACCGTCAACCGCTCCATTTTGGCCTATTGTGTTTCTTTTTGAAGTTATTGGATTAAAAGTATCACCTCTGAAGAAGAAATCAAAAGTCATGAACAAATTACATCGATATTTCTTTGTTGTTATTATGACAGTATTAACACTGATTGCCACATTCGGTGCCATTACTTTATTTTCTCCAAAGCAACGTACAGCCTACTTGTTGGAATATACCTGCCACTGGGTTATTCAAGTTTCTATTTACAAAAGGCGACGACTGATCCTGAAATATCTAAAACAGCTCTCTCGACGTTGTGAAGATGTCTTACCATTTGAGTATTTCAAGATAATGAACCGTCGAATCAAAATCATTACTTTTTGTATGCTTGCATTTATAGCTGTTAAGATAATATACGTTATCTATGTCTTTAATAAAGGAGTTAAGACTAAAATACTTCAAAAGGTTTTTAAGTACGCCCTCATCAGCAAGATGGAAAATTATATCTATGTTCTACTTGCTTTCATGATTTTAGAAGGCATTTACATGGATTTCATTTTTGGATTGTTTACTCTTACCTATCTTCATGTATGCTTGATTCTTATAGACATTTTTACAAAGTTATTCTGTCCAGTCCGTTGTACCATTGGCTTGAGAAAATGCAAGAACCTTCTGAACTCTTACGTAGACAATAATTGCCGAGTAATGTTTTTGAATAACGTATTTTCTTTACTGGTATTTGCAACAGTCGTGTCTTGTTTGATGCAGCTATTTCGCTTTGGACATCGCCTTTTATTTTTTCCAAATTCTGTAACGGAAAATTTCATGCATATTTCTTCTTGGGCAGCAATCTATTTGACATTCCTTGCTTGTACATTAATTTTATCTGGATCGAAAGTAAACGATGTATCTCAGGAGGCAGCTATTTTTGCTCAATCCTTGCCGAGTCGAGTTCCATCACACATCAAAGAATTAAAAATGCTTTTAAGGAAAGATTCAAGGCCGCCATCTATGCTAACATTGTGGAATATTTATACTATCGAGAGATCTCTTATTATAAATGCCGCTGGAATTCTCTTAACTTACGGAATTCTCATTGCGACTTTGGAAAGATAAGTTTAACATAAGCATAAACAAGGAAATACTTACCGTAAAATTACTAATAACCCGTCACAAAACTTTATAAACTTTTTATTTTCATCTGAATTTCATTTCATAACTGAAATTCGAATACTGTAGCCCGTATTTTGCTAAAAAGCAACGTGAAAGCAAGTTATTGTGAGCCTATAAACATTATTGATTGACTAGATACAGTTATAAGGTGTTTCTCCCGCCTTCCTCGCATGCCTTCGTGGTGTAGTGGTCAGCACGCTGGGCGCGTATTCCGGAGGTCTATGGTTCGAATCCCGGAGAGGGCATTGCTCATTTTTAATCTCTCCTGCTTCGAAATAACCTAGTATCTCTACACAGTTATAAAAGAAAACGAGTGACAGAAAGGAAAGAAAGATTCCTTGACTTGTTTGCATTGAGTTGGAAAAATTGATTGCAGTTTTGAGTTCGAGTGTTAGTATAGCTTAGCAAAATGGGTAACAGCGAAAGACAAATTTAGAGAACTGTGTATTTTCGAGGAAGCAATGCATTTGTCCCGCCAAATAACAGCATATCAAGTACGGAGAAAGAATTGCATTATGACAGCTAATTCTGTGCGCATATGATAATAATATTTACCAAAAATTTTATAATTAAATAATTGGCCGTTTTTAGTATTTATGAAATGTTTTTAATTTAATAATTGTGCGTTTTTTAATATTTATGAAAAATTTTATAATTAAACAATTGTTTTTTTGTCCATTAAATAATTGTGCCCAGTTCTGACCAAAATACTGTGTAGATGCAGAAGCAAAATTATTGTTAGGGTATATTTTATATAAGAAACGAATTTCAGATCCATTTCACAACGCAGTATCTGACTGCCCGTGATGTTCGTAATTTGTTTTATTTCGAAACAATGTCAAGATTATATCAATAATAATTCCCAATCGTTACTGATATTAAAAGGTATATTTTCAATAAAAGTACTCTTTTATTCATGCTATTCTGGTTCAAAATTGATCCTGGTAACACAGATTGACGAATTTACGTTTTCAAACATTGTACTTCTTTTACCCAAAAAAGATAAAACGGAAGGAATTTAATAGCATCTTCTATCTGATTGAACTATATTTGGAATAAATTACTCAAGCAAAAACTGGATATTTTCGCAGTGCTTAGGTGCACCAGCTATGTGGATGGAATCATTAAGGGGCTATTCACACTTGGGTTTATTTAACTAGGGGAACTAGTTCTATGCCTCGACTAGCTCGGCTATATGTGAAATTCAGGTTTTCCGGCCGAGGAAAAATTGGTGGAAGCTATGTTGGCTGAGCCAGCTGTTTTCGTTAGCTCAGATAAACATGCCTAATTGGCGTACAATTAGCTTATACTTAACTGGCGAAAAAGAACGGAGTTCTTGTTGGGAGCATGCTAGGAAAGTTGGCTTCCATTTTTGTGAAGAAGAGAATGTGTAATCTCTTATGTTAAATGTGAGCTTAATACAGGGTGTTTATAAAGTCCCGGACCCATTTTGATGTTTAATAACTCATAAAATAATAAAGATAGATTAAAATTAATAACATAAATGGTTAGATAGACTCAAGCAAACGTATGAAGCATACGTATGAAGCAAATGCGTGTGTGATATGGGCCTAACCGGTTCTGATCTCACTACTCCTCCGATGCTCTCCTCTCATTGCTGCAACCTTGCTAAACGTTCTTCATTCATTCTTCTTTTCGGATCTCCAAAGGTTAAAGGAACTTTTCATCAAGGTTATTGTTAGTGAATGGTGAGTCGTAAAAAGCGATTGATTCGTTTTAGGAAGCGGACCATTTAGATCCGATTTCCATAAAAGAACACTTTTGCCCATTTCTAATGTTAACCGCCCTTTAAATATACTAGTTGACGAGAGGTCTAAAGAAGAACAAGTAGGATCACTTGGGTAAGCAAATGAAAAGCCACGGACTCGTTTGGCTGTGTCGACACTAAAGTTCTCTCTAGTCGGTCTTAACAGTAATTTCTCCTTTCATTTCGATATATTTTGTGTTTTTCTTCAGGAAAGTAAAAGATCAAATATTTATTTTTGAAATATATCGACCACGAATATTATTAACTATGTGGAATAAGTCTTAATTACAAAAATCTATCTAAATAATTTATTATTTCTAAATTCTTCCGAACTTCGTTACAAAATTTGCCATTCAAGATTCAGCTACTTTTAAAGTTACTTATTTTTGCTTGAGTTACAGTGAGTTTTGCAGGAATTAGAAAAGATGTAGTATAGTAATATTTAAACGTTTAAGAAAATCAAATTAAGGCTATTTATTCTATACCCAACTCTCTGTCCCGTAAATTTAGATATTGTAACGTAAGAGTGTGCGTGATGGATGAATAATCAGACTAGCGGTCTTTTAAATATTTATTTTAAAACTTAATAAAGATTTCTTGAGTAATAAAAGTAAAAAATTAATTCATTACAGCCATACATACAAAAATTACCGCTTGAAGCGGCTCTGCACACTCGCGTTACGCGACTTTCTACAGCTACATCTAAACACAAAAAACCCAAAGTAAAAATTCCTTTTTTCCTTTTGCGTTAAATTCGAAAGGAAACCGCACAAGAGGGGTCGTTCCGAGTTTCTAATGTGGAAAATTACCATCCGGTCATTTAGCGGAGGAAAACCCCACAAAGGGTGCCCTTAACACACTTCCATAGTTAGTTTACCTGAAGATTAGTTCTTTTGAAAACAGGATGTCTTCTAATGTAAAACAGACGATCCTCCTTGATGATCGTTACAATGTCTTCCCTGCCCGGGCGTTGCAGAATTCCAATATCTCTTACTTAAATATCACTGCTAGATACACATAACGTCAGCACTAAATAATGAATTAAACAGAAAAAAAAATGTTTATACTACGCTGGTTTAAGTACCAAGGATAAAAAAGTAGGAAATTATATTGAGGCCACTGTAAAAAAAATCACATAAACAAATACTAAGAACTAAATCACACACATACAAAATAGAGTTTTACAGTTTTTCTGAAACAGGTAATATACAATTTTCATTCTTAATTGCTATAAAGAAATAAACAAGTTTACAGTGGTAGAAAAGTGAGATATAGAGAAATAGAATCTCAAGTCTTCCAGCTTAACGCATCGGCATTTTTATTGAGTTTCCCTGAACGATGAACAATTGTGAAATTATATGGCTGAAGGGCAAGAACCCAACACATTAAGCGAGGGTTAGCACTGGCATTAGTTCGTAACCAAGTGAGCGGATTAGGATCCCTTTGCACAGTAAAGTCCTGACCGTCCAAACAATAATGAAGTTTTTTGATACCGAAAACGATATTGGCACGTTCCTTTTCGGTAGTGCAGTATTTTTTTTTCTACCTCTGAAAACTTCTTGCTGAGGAAAATAATTGGATGCTCTTCTCCCTTGCTAGAGAGGGTGTGGTAAAACGACTCCCATTCCATGATCAGATGCATTGGTCTGCAGAATAAAAGGATGACTAAAATCGGGTGCATAAAACTAGGTGATTGGTTAATTCTTTCAATTCATTGAACGCCTTGTCACTCTCTGCATTCCACAGAATATCACCCTTTACTGTTTTTTCCTTCAAAAGATCAGTCAGCGGAGCAGCGATTGCAGAATACATCGGAATATAACGGCTATAGTAGCCCGCTAATTCTAGAAACGCCCTTATAGCAGTTTTAGTCTTGGGTGTTGGGAAATCTCTTATAGCTTTGATCTTAACATCCGACGGTTTCCGGTAACCTTGGCCTACAATATGGCCCAAGTAAACAACATGTTTTTGCGCAAAACGACATTTCGAAGGTTTAATGGTCAGTTTTGCTCTACGTTTCAATACCATTTCCAGATGCTTAAGCTGGTATTCCCAGTTTTTTGAAAAAATCGCCACATCATCCAGATACGGAACTGCAAATTCCTCTCATCCTTTTACTATTTCTTGCACCATCTTGGAAAAGAAATAAGGAGCCTTTTTTAAGCCAAAACTTAACTGTAAGGGCCTGTACGTGCCAAAAGTTGTCACAAATGCGGCATATCTTTGAGCGTCAGGGCTTAAGGTTATCTGCCAATATCCCTTAGCTAAATCTATAACTGTGATATATTTTGCTGAAGCAACTTCTA
Organism: Stegodyphus mimosarum; assembly: GCA_000611955.2. Lineage (NCBI taxonomy): Eukaryota > Metazoa > Arthropoda > Arachnida > Araneae > Eresidae > Stegodyphus > Stegodyphus mimosarum. Next base: position 499,953 of record KK117023.1, read on the forward strand.
CCTGTTCCTCTATGTTGGGTAAAGGATAGTACTGAGTTCGTGTAACTTTGTTTAAACGACGGTAATCCACACTAGGTCGGGGGTCTTTATTAGGAGCTTCCACGAGTATCATCGGAGAAGTGTAATCAGATTCTCCCACCTCAATAATTTTCAAGTCAAGCATTCGTTGAATTTCTCTTTTTAAAATTTCATTTTGTCGATGTGACATTCGATATGGCTTGGACCTTACTGGCTTATTGCTGATAACCTCAATGTCATGTTCTACGAGATCGGTCATTCCTGGTGCATTAGAAAAACTTTGCGAGTATTTGTTTAATAATTTATGCAATTGATCTCTTTGTGGAGGTTCTAATAGTTCTTCCAAATTACTACTTTTAATGACCTCAGAATAATCGTAAACATTTGGATCAGTATCTATACAAGGGAAATCTATTTCAGTATCAATCCGGTCAGAACCAGTTCCGCTACACGACAGATAATTGATTGCCTCAAGTCTCTGGTAATATGGCTGCAACATATTGATATGGTAAATTTGTGATTTTTCTTTTCTTCCCGGTAAAGTTACAATATAATTTGTTTCAGATATTTTACTTTCAATTTTCTCCGGTCCCGTCCAATGCACCGAAAGTTCGTTTGCCTTGGAAGTGACCAAAATTAAGACTAGATCACCTCTTTTAAACTCTCTTTTTATGGCATTTATATCGTACCATTTTTTTTCCTTTTGAGTTGTTAATCTTGCATTTCCTCAACTGCTAGCTCTTGGCATTTCTTTAGGCCATTTACGAGTTTAAATACGTAGTCGATCACCGGTTGTTCCTCCTCTTGTGTATCCGTCCAATGTTCGTATAACAATGTCTCTGGAGTTAGCAAATTTTTCCCGTGGACTAATTCCGCAGGTGTGAACCCCGTGTTTTCATGTGTTACTGTTCTTAAGGCTAGAAGGGACGAGGGTAAAACTTGTTCCCAATCAGAACCTGCCTCCAAACATAAAACTCGCAGTATTCTTTTTACGGTAGGATGGAATCTTTCTAGCGGTTTAGACTGGGGGTGGTGAACCGAACTATGGCTAACTTTAATACCAAAACGTTCAAAAAGTTCAGTTGCTATAGTGCTCATAAATGAAGTCCCTTGATGGCACTGAATTTCTTTAGGGAAGCCCATTCTGCTGAAAAGATTCAACAACGCATCCATTATCGTAATGGAAGTGATGTCTTCTTTTGGAATTGCTTCCGGATATTCGGACGAAAAACAGAGTGCAGCCAGTATATATTTTTTCCCTCTGGGTGTCGTAGGCAAGGGGCCACAAGTATCTATGTTTATTTTCGAAAATACTTCTGATATCACTGGTACTAATTTTAGAGGTGCTTTTTCCCTGTCGTTAGTTTTCCCCACTCTTTGACAAAGGTCACAAGTTCGAATATATGTTTCCATGTCTTGGTAACATTTGGGCCAAAAAAAATATCTAGCGAGTGATCCTTCGACTTTGTTACGCCGAGATATCCCGAGACCTGTTCATGGCATAAACTGAATATTTTGGTCCGACAAGTTTCGGGAACAATCAATAGCTTCCGCACATTTCCTAACCGGTCTTCCTAAAATTTTCAGATTCCTGAGATTCAGGCGTTTTGCAGGGATGAGAAAAGATGTATTATAGTAATATTTAAATGTTTAAGTAGAAGAAATTTAAATTAAGGCTATTTATTCTATACCTAACTCTTTGTCCCGTACTGAAAGCTGTGTAAGCTTATCCCTAATTGGCTGAGATTTAAATTTATATATTGTAACGTAAGAGCATCCAAGATGGATGAATAAGCAGACCAGCGGCCTTCTAAATATTTATTTTAAAACTTAATAAAGATTTCTTGAGTAATAAAAGTAAACAATAATTCATTACAGGCATACATACAAAAACTACCGCTTGAAGCGGCTCTGACAGTCGCGTGGTGCGACTTTTTACAGCTACATCTAAATACAAAAAGCCGAAAGTAAAAGTCCTTTTCTTCCTTTTGCGTTAAATTCGAAAGAAAACCGCACGGGGGGGGGTCGTTGCGAGTTTCTAATGTGGAAAATTACCATCTGGTCACTTTGTCAGGACTGAGTGTTCTGTGCATCTGTTTAGGGAACATTGTGAAGTACTAGGGTCCTTATCCTCAAGTCCTGAACTGGAACAGGGAGCTGAAAAATGTTAGCTTTGTTCTGATGTAGATACTGTGCTGGAGAATAACTGCACTTGAAAGGGATTTAAAAAATCCTTTTTTATTAAATCACTATTATTTACACAGTTCCCAATTCGGGAGGGATACAGAAAGTAAAAGACCACACTTGGGCCTAACTTATGTTATGTTATGTTATGTAGAAGTGAGGGGGCCACCTAATATTTACCCTAACTGAGTAGGTATTAGCCCCACACACTAACTAGAAAACAAACAACATTCTGGCATCATTCTTCGAGTGGAGATGGGAATTGTGACTCGAGCGAGCGCAAGTACTGCCACCGGCCGCGGCATCAACGGTACTCCTACCTTTCAGCATTAAATTTGCTCAAGTTAAAGGTGGTATACATATTTACATATTATATATACATTGCATGATATACATATTTGTGCAGGTGCATATTTTAAGATGTTGTCTATTGTGAGTACAGGCAACATATTTCAGGATATTATAAAAACATGCGTGATGTTCCACGTTACAAATCATTTTGGCAGACATGATCTGCTTATTATCAGAATTAATTAAGAAGTATAAAATTGTTTACAGAGCTTACATTTAAGTACTGTTGAGAAGTTGTGCTGAAACTTTAACAGCTCAATTTTGACGATTCATTATGTGCTGTAAAGTATGTTTTTGTGTTAATTAATTTTCAAAAATTATATTATGGTCTAGCAGTACATTGTTATTTGCATTTGAAAATTGATCATGGGATTATAAATTGTGGTGGCTAGAAGCAACTCATTTCTAGTATATAGATCATGCCTACAATCATGATTTGTTTACATCATTTTTTACAAATGGCGGTCAAAATTAGAAAAGAACATAAAATGATTAAAAAAGACATAAGTAAGTAAGTCTGAAAACAAAAGAAAAAAGAAATAGCTTCGTTTGCAATCTTATGCTTAGTACGTACTTTTAGATAAATCTGCATACATATGCTGATACATTGTCAGCGTATTTTTGTCAGTTCCTTGTATGCAATTTCGTGAGATTTTACAATAGTTAGTTTTCAATTGTTACAAACTATGATATATTTCAATGTTGATACTTTATCGACTTAATGCTGGCAATTTATTATATGTGTTCGCTTATCAGGTAATATGAGCTTATGTCACATAGAAATGTAGGGGGTTCATCTATTATTTGCCAGAAGTAAACAGATGAGAGCCCCTTACCTTATTTGTGAGTGACCTATTTTGTACTTATGGTTGCGGTGCTTATTTCTTTCCTGTAAAGGTAAGCCCGCGTACATTATATCTGTATTTATTTGCTTTATTTTGCTATTGCTGAAGTATTCTTTGAAGGTTAAGTTACAATACATAGCTCTTGACTTCTGGCAGCCAAAAATTCAATAACCTTCGTAATTTTATTCCTCAAGTGCTTGTTCTTAACAGCATATCTTAAAAATGGGAGTAAATCATCTTCTGAATTTGGCTTCTTTAGATGAAGGGAATCTGTAAATGGGCAGGAAAATAGATAATGTTCGGGGTGACCCCTTTCACCACATGCACAGGAGTCTGATGAAGAGAGATTTCTTGCATAGAGGTACGTGGGAAAGGGGCCGTGCCCCGTGATAAACCACGTGATGTGTCTGGAGAGATGGATTGGAGGAGAGTCAACTTTGGGGAAGAGATTGTAAACTCTTCTGCCTGTATTTGCACCGTCCCACCATTGTTGCCATAAGT
>KK117023.1:509434-573832 GCA_000611955.2 Stegodyphus mimosarum
TATTTCTTGCACCATCTTGGAAAAGAAATAAGGAGCCTTTTTTAAGCCAAAACTTAACTGTAAGGGCCTGTACGTGCCAAAAGTTGTCACAAATGCGGCATATCTTTGAGCGTCAGGGCTTAAGGTTATCTGCCAATATCCCTTAGCTAAATCTATAACTGTGATATATTTTGCTGAAGCAACTTCTACCTGTTCCTCTATGTTGGGTAAAGGATAGTACTGAGTTCGTGTAACTTTGTTTAAACGACGGTAATCCACACTAGGTCGGGGGTCTTTATTAGGAGCTTCCACGAGTATCATCGGAGAAGTGTAATCAGATTCTCCCACCTCAATAATTTTCAAGTCAAGCATTCGTTGAATTTCTCTTTTTAAAATTTCATTTTGTCGATGTGACATTCGATATGGCTTGGACCTTACTGGCTTATTGCTGATAACCTCAATGTCATGTTCTACGAGATCGGTCATTCCTGGTGCATTAGAAAAACTTTGCGAGTATTTGTTTAATAATTTATGCAATTGATCTCTTTGTGGAGGTTCTAATAGTTCTTCCAAATTACTACTTTTAATGACCTCAGAATAATCGTAAACATTTGGATCAGTATCTATACAAGGGAAATCTATTTCAGTATCAATCCGGTCAGAACCAGTTCCGCTACACGACAGATAATTGATTGCCTCAAGTCTCTGGTAATATGGCTGCAACATATTGATATGGTAAATTTGTGATTTTTCTTTTCTTCCCGGTAAAGTTACAATATAATTTGTTTCAGATATTTTACTTTCAATTTTCTCCGGTCCCGTCCAATGCACCGAAAGTTCGTTTGCCTTGGAAGTGACCAAAATTAAGACTAGATCACCTCTTTTAAACTCTCTTTTTATGGCATTTATATCGTACCATTTTTTTACCTTTTGAGCTGTTAATCTTGCATTTCCTCAACTGCTAGCTCTTGGCATTTCTTTAGGCGATTTACGAGTTTAAATACGTAGTCGATCACCGGTTGTTCCTCCCCTTGTGTATCCGTCCAATGTTCGTATAACAATGTCTCTGGAGTAAGCAAATGTTTCCCATGGACTAATTCCGCAGGTGTGAACCCCGTGTTTTCATGTGTTACTGTTCTTAAGGCTAGAAGGGCCGAGGGTAAAACTTGTTCCCAATCAGAACCTGCCTCCAAACATAAAACTCGCAGTATTCTTTTTACGGTACGATGGAATCTTTCTAGCGGTTTAGACTGGGGGTGGTGAACCGAACTATGGCTAACTTTAATACCAAAACGTTCAAAAAGTTCAGTTGCTATAGTGCTCATAAATGAAGTCCCTAGATGGCACTGAATTTCTTTAGGGAAGCCCATTCTGCTGAAAAGATTCAACAACGCGTCCACTATCGTAATGGAAGTGATGTCTTCTTTTGGAATTGCTTCCGGATATTCGGATGAAAAACAGAGTGCAGTCAGTATGTATATTTTCCCTCTGGGTGTCGTGGGCAAGGGGCCACAAGTATCTATGTTTATTTTCGAAAATACTTCTGATATCACGGGTACTAATTTTAGAGGTGCTTTTTTCCTGTCGTTAGTTTTCCCCACTCTTTGACAAAGGTCACAAGTTCGAATATATGTTTTCATGTCTTGGTAACATTTGGGCCAAAAAAAATATCTAGCGAGTGATCCTTCGACTTTGTTACGCCGAGATATCCCGAGACCAGCTCATGGCATAAACTGAATATTTTGGTCCGACAAGTTTCGGGAACAATCAATAGCTTCCGCACATTTCCTAACCGGTCTTCCTAAAATTTTCAGATTCCTGAGATTCAGGCGTTTTGCAGGGATGAGAAAAGATGTATTATAGTAATATTTAAATGTTTAAGTAGAAGAAATTTAAATTAAGGCTATTTATTCTATACCTAACTCTTTGTCCCGTACTGAAAGCTGTGTAAGTTTATCCCTAATTGGCTGAGATTTAAATTTATATATTGTAACGTAAGAGCATCCGAGATGGATGAATAAGCAGACCAGCGGCCTTCTAAATATTTATTTTAAAACTTAATAAAGATTTCTTGAGTAATAGAAGTAAAACAATAATTCATTACAGGCATACATACAAAAACTACCGCTTGAAGCGGCTCTGACAGTCGCGTGGTGCGACTTTTCACAGCTACATCTAAATACAAAAAGCCGAAAGTAAAAGTCCTTTTCTTCCCTTTGCGTTAAATTCGAAAGGAAACCGCACGGGGGCGGTCGTTGCGAGTTTCTAATGTGGAAAATTACCATCTGGTCACTTTGTCAGGACTGAGTGTTCTGTGCATCTGTTTAGGGAACATTGTGAAGTACTAGGGTCCTTATCCTCAAGTCCTGAACTAGAACAGGGAGCTGAAAAATGTTAGCTTTGTTCTGATGTAGATACTGTGCTGGAGAATAACTGCACTTGAAAGGGATTTAAAAAATCCTCTTTTATTAAATCACTATTATTTACACACTTCCCAATTTGGGAGGGATACAGAAAGTAAAAGACCACACTTGGGCCTAACTTAACAAATCAAATAAATTTAAATAAATCTCTTAACCTAAATAGAAATGTAATTAAACTTTGCTCGCAGAGCAATTCGCGGAGTTTGGCCTCTAACTAACTGGTGCGTAGCAAAAAATACTAATACTACCGCACTTCAATTTATTTCAATATGCAATCACGTAGTAAGCACTATGGCTTATAATTTTAGCTGCTAGCTGGTCAGGCGAACGTTGAGCAGAATGACCGTGATCTGAGACTAAAAGCTCTCTCACACTGAGAGGTTTCTACCTCTGGTTTAAATAGTACTTGGCTGTACTTCAAATTAGCATAAGCTGAAAACGCGCGCTTCTTCTGACGGGAAGTTGAAACAGAGAAGAGATAGAAAGATTTAAATTAAAATAAAACTTGGTTAGTTTAACTGAAACCTTACAACTTATCAGGCCAATTTATACCTGTCGAGTGACCCGTAGCGAGCCACACTCTGCGATTTCTTTGACAACGTAAACGCTCACTTCGTCCGAATAGAAACGTAGGGGAGATGAGTCAGCGAATCCGTTTCTACTTTAAACCAGTTGATGATGTATCCGGGAAGTAATTCCGAACAGTGTTCGCAGAGACGCCGTGGCCAATTTTTTCGTCATATCAAAAATGCCGAGATGGAGCGATACTCTAACTATGGCATTTTTTAATGAATATGCATCCTGTGAAGTAGTATGGAATATTTCACTACCTGAATATTACGACCGTTAATACCTAAATAACTACTGATCAGAATGAATTTAGGTTTTGGATACTGTAGAAAAAACACAGAAGAAAATTAAATTAGGGTATAGGATTCAAAATATTTATTTTAAACATATTTATTTCTGAATTTTCTTTAATCAAAAAACAATTAAATTATATTTTAGATTTTTACTTTTTCTTTGAACCAAAAATTAGATTTTATTTACAAACGACCAGTCGGAAGTATTAAAATAAAAATCGCCGACAGAACGTGTATGAGGTTATTATTAGGATCTGTTAGATGTTAAAATCTGATGATGCTGGAGTGTTCAAGCAAAAGATTAATAATTTTCGCTCAACACCATGCACAGAAAATGGCCTCAAACACTTCTGGAATAAATATGCTGATTGTGCATTTTGGCACTTGCAGAGAACTGTAGGAGTCACCCGTCCCCAGAAACCGAAACGCTATCTGCGTTTTAATTTTGCTGGCAGAGCAGCTTTAAAGAAAGCGGGTTTTTTTTTTTGGAATAAGTGGTGTGACTATTTCCAATAAAGTTTCAAATTATCCTTCACCCATTCTGATGAAGTATTTGTAACTCTGGATATTCTCGCCCCGAAGTTTATTTAAAAGTTGATTTAATGCTCCCAATCCATCATGGCGAGCTACACAGTTACGTTTTGATTTCCTTTCCCCCCCAAAAGAGAAATTAATTCCTTGGAAACTACTTTGCAAACTTCAAGCACAGCAAGCTGCACGTCAGTATCCATTTTGCAAACAAACGGAGGAGAGTTGTCAGTCCGCTCTGATTGGTGTAAGCAATCTGTCCGAGTACAGGTCCGTTCACTCGGTTCGAGACGCTCGAACGAGGGGCTCGCCGAAAGTCACTCAGAGCTCACTCGGAGAAGTGTAAACCGGCCTTTAGCGGACACTGGGTGATTGTTCGCACGAAAACCACACAAGAAGTGCCATTAACTCACTTCCGTAGTTAATTTACCCGAAGATTAGTTCTTTTGAAAACAGGAAGTCTTCTAATGTAAAACGGACGATCCTCCTTGATGATCGTTACAATATGCTGCTAGAAACCTATTTCGGTCGGATCGCTTTTGCAGTACATTTTCCCTCAGAAATCTAAATTATTGTCCTGCACGTTAGTTCAGACGAACTCCCATTACCTCTTCTCGTAATATATGAATAATTTATTGCTAGATAAAAACAGAAATTGCCTAAAATTCTAAGTCGCTAGATTCTAAAGACGTTTTGTAATTTCTTAGTGTAATCAGTGAAGCAGTAACAGCATTTAAATATTTAAGCAGTAAGGTTATGAACGTATGTTTTATGTATTACTCTTTACACGTATTTACTGTACTTAAAATATTGTGTCATTGGCACTTACTATAAGAATATTTAATATATTAAGGTTACACATATATTTTATAAAAATAGTAAGTATTTATGCGTCGAATATTTTATGTAATAGTGTCAAGTTTAAATGCAGGCAGTGCATTACTGTATTTCTTGAATACATAAAAATCTTAATAATAAAAAAAATCACATTGCTTATGAAATTGCTTTAGTACTTTTGCGAAATTACTGTAACTAAGTTATCCACAACTGATAACCTTAAGTATAATAATACCTTATAAGGTTTCCCTTATTTTACATAACACATTATTTTAAGTTTGGTACCTTTCCTGAACGTCTCATTTTCCCTTCGCATTTCTTCCCCAGGATTCAAATTTTAAAGTCAGGTGAAAAGGCTATTTAAACAGACGAATCTTGTAGGTTATTCAGAGTGTGATTTCGTTAGCCAGCGTACGCCACTAGTTTGTACTTGCTGTTACGCTGAGTCACTGATAAGCCTTTTTGGCCATTTAATAAGTATATCGCCGGGTAGGTTGCTGAGTCAGCCTAGTTAGCCTTAATTAAATTGTCAGTTCAGGCTACACTTTGAATTTATTGTGAAATTTTTCTCGTAAGTTCAACCGCAAGTCGTCAGTGTTATTGTAGGCACAAAGTAGGTACATTTGTGTTAAGAGTTGACGAATAATAAAGAGTTTATTTTACTCCTTCTTCTGTGATGTTATTATTACGCCTGTGTAAGAAGTCGCCGGGTTTAGTGAGATCTACCGAGATTTATGGCAGCAAAGAGAGTTACATCCCGAAAACTGACTATTTTAAGCTAACTGAATTGTAGAATTTTAATGTGTCTTTCTATATTCTATGCTGTTGCTATCCCCTTTTATTGCTTAATTGTAGGCTTTGTTCTATTGATATTATGTTTCTGCTATATACAGTGTTAATAATTTAATAGGCGCATATTCAACTAGTTAATGAGGCTCACCAGCGGTCAGGTGATAAAGTCGCTGAACACTGGAAGTTCGACCTGGGACGGATCATGTAAACGGACTGACTTAATGGGCGGTTTCGGGGATTTTTCCAAATGTACTGTGGATATGAACAAGTTTCCTTCCTCCCTTTTTCCCTTTTCTCTTAAGCATAAAACTCCAACATGCTTTGCCATAATCAAATAAACCAAACCAAACCAAACGTAAGTAGTTAATGAGATAGGGTTACATGTATATAGTTACAAACTACTTGAACATGTTTGTAATATGCGTATTTTATGTAATGTTATTTACACGTATCTGTTCTCTCTGTATTTATAGTATTATAGGTCTTCAATGTAACAGCACTCAAGTATAATTGTGATCTGTATACCTGTGTGCCGTTTGAATAATATAAAATAAGAAATGCCTAAACACAAAGAACTATGACTGCTCATCACTATACTGAATTGTTGTACACAGGATTATAATTCTATTTTTTTAACACTCTCTGCATTTTATATGAATTGCATAATTTAAGTTTTCGTGTTTAATACATTCGGATTTACGTGTAATGTTTTGTACACATAGTAATGCTATCTACATTATACAAACAATGCAAAGCATAATTAACCTGCATTTAGTGTACTGAAAGAACTGTATCAGATGTTTTCTTATTTATTGTACATGACAGTACTTATAGTATTTTATATGTAGAGTGTTGTTGTTTATGAAGTATTTGTAAGTATGTGAAGCAGTATTCCTTGTAACAGAAATGTTCACCAGTGGCGAGTCACTGAACATTGGTAGTTCGACTAGGTTTCGAATTTCGGCGAATGGGCCGGCTGCATGGAAGTTTTCATGGTTTTCTTCACTTATAACGTGGATATAAGGCAGTTTCTTAGTCATCCTTAGATTAAAGTTTGATGCGCAGTAACTTATAACAAAGTGACTGGTCCTTCTTTTCTCAGAGTCATCAATTAATTCGACATGCTGAGATTGTTTTAGGTACCGCAATTAGAAAATATGCAGTCAAACTTTTTCCCAACAGGATGGGGCCCCTGCCACTGGGCTACACATGTATACGTGTTCCTTGATGACCAGATTGTTGGATTGCCCAGATTGTTGGATTGGTAGAGGCCGACGAATTTCATGGACACCCCATTCTCCGGACGTTACACCACTCAGTTTCTTTTTCTAGGGATACCTGAAGAACCTAGTTTATGCTGCAGAGATTCTCAGCATCAAAAAATTGAAAAAGCGAATCACCAACAGAAACAACTGCTATGACTCCGCAAATATTTCATTAAGCTCTGGAGGGAAATCGAAATATCAACAGGCTTGATATTCTCCGAGCAACTAATACTGCTCATGGCTAAAGTGTATTAATATAAAATTCTTTGGAGTGCTAAATAAATTCAGTCAGTCTTTCTTCCCTACTCTTATTCCGTATAATTTAAAACATATCTTTTTCCAGTGAGTAATTATGGACACCCTGTATAATGACGAGCAATGCCTATGATCAATAAGCAAAAATGAAAACTAAAATAGTTATCATATTGTTAGTTAAGTGATGAACCGATATAAAGGGAAAGTTCAAACACAAAAACAAGATAAAAAATATCAAAGCAGGGAAACAAAAAGTATAAAAAATTTAAAAAAAAAAAATGCGTCAATTTAAGTCGGATCGAATTCTCAGTGTTAATAGGTTAAGTTAGATTACAGCAAAGTATAGGCGGGCTATCTGCCAAGGGCAGAGATGCCTTTTTGGAGGATTTTCTGAGAAATAAAGGTCCGTGATCGCGTGACACATTGGACAAACCACAAAAACCAACCATGCAGCCAGCTCATTTGCATGGGTTCGAACCCGGGTTGAACTACTAGTATTGAGCGGTCTTAACCACTTGGCTACTGATCGGGCTTTGAGCGTTAATAAAGAAGATTGTTAAAAATATAAGAAATTAAAAATATAAATCTAGATAAGTTCAAATTTAGAAAACCATACCAAAAACTCTTTTAAAGTTTTGTTCCGCATAAAACCCATTCAAGAAAAGACTAACAAAACCTCAGTAATCTATAGTAAAGTGATAACGTTATTACAAATTATTACTTTTTTCGTGACATACAGATGCAGTCGCACAGAAATAAAGAGGAAGTACGTTTGTAACTCTGGTCGAAAGACATTAAAACTTAAAAAGAAAAAAAAAACCTTACATGTATATCCTGTGCATTCAAGATACACTCTCAGAAGAGGAATTGATATATCAATTTTTGGAACTTACAGCTAATTAATTGAGCTTTCACTTTTGTAGGTTAGAAAGAAATGACTTAGTACAATCATTAAGAGCATGTGTGATAAAAAATTGGGGCTCATCCCCTTATCCATTTCCTAAAGTATTAGATCTTGGATCCGACTTACAGCGAAGAGAGAAAGTGACAGAGGAATTATATTCTTCTAATCTTCCAATACCACAAGATGAATTGGATAAGGTAAATTTAACGTTTAAGCTCTTTACACAGAATTCCCAATTTTAAATTACAGACAGAAAAGTAGTTTATTTCTGAATCTCACATTTCGCTCTGGAGAAAGAGAGTAAAAACGTTTGCTATGATTGCATTAATAAAGGGAGAATCTTGCAATGCTGCAACTACGGTGCCATTGGGCAAGCCATTTTGTTGATTTGTATGGGCATTTTTAATATCGTCATAGTATTATCCTTATTTTCAACATTCTGGAAAAACCTTCTTACATTTAGTTTTTTTTCCTACTGCATTTATTAGCGAATTCACCCGAGTTCAGCGCAAGATAAACTTAGATGAAATTCTTGCAATTATATTTCAGCATAATGCATATGTTAAACGTGGGAAATTTACAAAATTACCAAAGTACAAATTTACAAATCTTCTTTAGGTCACTTGTTGCGATTCAATCAGCAGTGTATTGTGCCTTTCATCTCGTATGGCTCTCGTGCTTGGGAACACGTTCTTTCAAAGAAGATTAACAAAAGAAATCTGAGAAAGATTCAACGTAGAATTCTCCTTCGTATTATTAGTGGTTATAGAACATTAAGTTATGAGGCTACTTTTATTCTTGCAGAAGTTCCACCTATTGATTTCGAAATTGAATATAGGAATAATATTCTCGGGGCTTTGGCAACCAATAAGATTCTCCTTCGTATTATCAATGGTTACAGAACACTAAGTTATGAAGCTACTTTTATTCTTGCAGGAGTTCCACCCATTGATTTCGAAATTGAATATAGGAATAATATTCTCGGGGCTTTGGCAACCAATACTTTGGAGGACTGCATAAATGGAATTGTATCCTTTTCCGATATTCCTCATCCTGCTACTTTACAGCCCATAAATTTCTGTGATTATAAAGAAACTATTCTGAAGTCTTTTCATATGGTTTGTTTTACAGACAGCAGTAAAATGAACAATAAGGTTGGTTTAGCATTTGTTCTTTTTGAAGATCAATCTGAGGTTTGCCATTTCAAGCATCCTATTCGAGATGAATGCACAGTTTTTCAAGCAGAACTTCTTTGCATTTATCTTGTCGTCAAGTGTATCAAGGATAATGGGTCTGCACTTTCAAGGTATCTTATATGTTCAGATTCTCTTTCTTCTCTCCACCTTTTGAACAATACTACCAGCAACGACAAATCATCATGGAGTCTACGGAAATGAAAGAGCCGATTTCTTAGCTAAAGATGCTTTAAATTTGCCTATCGACTTAAATATTGGCATTCCGAAGAGTTATTGGAAGTCCTTTTATTTTAAAAAGCTTGTATCTAAGTGGAATGAAGAATATATCTCATCTTGTAATGCTAGGTGTACTAAAAAATTCTTTCCTTCTGTTAATTACAGGCAGCAATCTGAGTCTTTCTTTTTTTCTAATTTTAAAGTATCTCATTTTTTATCTGGTTACGGTAAATTTGCAAATTATTTGTTTCGTTTTAATCTCAAATCAAATAATTTATGTGAATGTTCTAAAAGAGTACCTGAGGATGTGGAACATTTAATTTTTTCGTGTCCTACCTTTGATGGTCCTAGATTATGCATGCAGAATGACTTGAAAAAGCTTGGTGTGATTTGGCCAGTGAACTTATCAGTTTTTGTAAAATCTAGACTGCTGTTCTTTGTTTTTGTTCGTTTTATTTATGAGTGTAATATTTAATGTTGTATTTAACTTACATAACTTAACTCCCGAAAATAAGAGCGTGCTGCCATTTACGTCTCCCTAAGGTATTCCATACATATTCAGTGGGATTTAAATCCGAGAAGCACGGAACAATCCCTTCTGTAGATATCTTCATTTTCCAGAAGCTCCTCAACGGCATGAATCCTGTGTAGCTATGCATTGTCATTTATGAAACCAAAGTCGGGAAAAATGGCATCCCTGAAAAGACGCACGTGGGGGAGGATAATTTCATCACTTCAACGATATCCGGTAAGTGAAACTATGTCGAGAATGTGGAGCTCCGTTTTTCATAATGCCTTCCCATATAAGCACTCCAAGACCACCTCAGCGGTCTCTTTCAGTGATGTTAGAGAGATGAAAGCGTGTCTCCATATTAACTGGCCCCAGAAATCACTTATCAGACTGAAACGACTCTCATCGGTTAAAAGGACGTGGCTTAACGGATGAGGAGTCAAGTTTTCGTGTTCTTTACACCGCTGTATAACGTGAGGCCGATGGGCTTCTATCAGTGGCATGCAGCGTTGAAGATGAAGTGTTAATAGGACACCTTTATGAAGTCGCCAGACTACGGCCGTGCACAACTGCTGAGCAATGTTGCCCGCTGTTTGGTTTCGATATATCTATCATCAGTCACTGTTGTTTTTCTTCGCTGACCACCACAAACCTTTCTTACAGTTGTACCAATATTTTGGAAGGCTTTCCAAGATCGTGAAACAACACTTTTACCAATTTGAAGTTCTTGGGCGACAAACGTCAAACTAAGCCCCTCATTCAAGTTTGCCAATCATTGTACCAAGTGTAAAGACGTCCTAATGTTTTCTTGTAGCCATACTTGCACGTAAAATCTCATTTTCACTTGCAGAAGAATGCTAGGAAATACGCTTTCTTTTCTTTTTTAAGTTGCCTTGCACTAGGCGCGTTGACTTCCCGCGTTTTGCGTGGCGTACCCTCTGATGCCAAGACGTACCCTCTGATGCCAAGCTGTTGATATTTGCATATGCATCACCTTTCTATTGAGTTGTCTTTTCATTGTATTCATGAAAAAAGTTTTCAATAATTTCATGGCTGGATTTTGAAAAGTGAATTTGTTGCTTAAGTTTTGCACACCAGCGTATATTTGTATTCTTTGCAACAAGCATTATTTATTATATTTAACTCTATACAAGATATTATTTATTAAATTTAACTTTCATATATTTTGTGTGTATTCAGATATGTTACAAAGACCTATTTATGCATGCAGAATAATCTGGATACCATTTTGAAAAATATTTCTAATTTATTTCAGGTCCTTGACATATACACCGACCAAAAGAACAGAACTGATATGAAAGAAGTTGGAAAGATACTTCTCTCTGTGTTGGGACATGACCATGAAGGCTAGTTTTATTTTCGAGAACAAATTAGTCCTTAAATGCTTAAATGGTTTTGTAGGAATAAAATCAAATTTTGTTGAAGTACTGTATTATTGTTTAAGCATTTTAATGTTTCAACAATAAAATCGATGCTCACAGAATTGCATTCGGTTGCAAATGATACTCAAATTTACATTTTCGAGAGCCACCAAACGGAAAAAAGTGGTTAGTAACGCTGACTGCAGTACCGAGAAGCCCTGTTTCGAATCCTGGAGAAGGCATGGAGACATTTAAAGATATACGACGAGCCGAAAGTCCTCTTGAGAAATTGATGGTAGGGGAAGAGGGGTGGGAGAACCTCAGACCTGTGCCATGAGGCGCTCTCCTTCAAAACTGGGGCGCAATTGAGCAAGGTAAATCCTACTTGACAGGTAAGCATTTTGTTGTTCATGTATCCATTTTGTTGTTCCTGCTATTCATATTCCACTAATCGTGCTATATTAGCAGGTACTCTACAAGGGTCCTTCCTTGGATCCACCATCTTTAATATTTACATGAACGACATTACCACCAAACCCAACACTACATAATGTATGTTGACGATACAGCGATCCTGACAAAGTGCATTTATTACTCCAGTTATCCAACGTTTACAGGAACACTTTCACGCGCTTGAGACTTAAATAAATAAATGAAAAATTCTTGTAAATGTTGTGAAGATCCAAGTCATCCTGTTTACCAAAAAGAAGAAGTTCAAGAACAACCACAAATTTTATGGTACCACTATTCCCTGGGCTAAGCAGGTCTCATATCTTGGGATGATCCTCAATAATGCTCTCACATGGACCCCACATATTACATATATCATTCAGAAGTTTCGAGTACGTAAAGCTCAACTATTCCCATTAATTACTCGAAATAGTGTTCTTTCTACAGACAACAATTTTTTCATCTATAAATCAGTTTTGCATTTTATGTTATGTTATGCACGCCCTATTTTCGTGTAGTACCGTCGTTCGAGTAGAGAAAGACTGCAGATGGCACAGAATAGTATTCTGCACCAGATAACAGATTCACCTTGGTACGTAAAAAATAGCAGAATTCACGAGGAACTGAAAATTGAATTATTAAGAACAACACATTATTATCATATCGCTATTTTTTTACAACAGATTGTGGGGTTTCGCCCTTTTATTTTACAGTTCAATATTCGAAACTCCTTACACTGATAAGAGAATAATCCCTTGAGTGTGTGAACAGAGACGTAAGACTCAAGAAGGGTTAACTACCCTTTATTTCTCAAAATAAGGGTGACACATTCAGCTCCTAACTCGAACAGCTCCTCCTCCGAATGACGGAGGATTCTATAGATCTCTTGCAAGATTAAAATATTCTTCATGAAGGTTATTGAATCTTTGTTTTGCATTCATAGGTATTTCGGAGGGGAATGACTAAATTCTCATTAGACATTGGATAAGATACAATTATCTTTCTTTATAATATTTTGACCAAACTCTCTGAACCGTGTTTCTGTGTCAAAAATTAATCTGCACTGCTAGCTGTGAATGTAATCCGTTTTCACTGAAGAAAAGCTGAACAATATTCGAAAAATACAAGATGGATACAGCCAAATCGATTCTGCCTGGAATATAGTTTACTCAAGTCTACAGTTGATATCACATGGAAAAATCGAGACTCGATCATTTCTGCTAATAGAACACTTCGATATGACGGAAAAGCTGAGAAATGGGCAGCATAACGATATTGGAGTAGCAAATGCTGAGATGATTCATTGCAGTCGTTTTCTCCCAATATCTGGATAAATGCTTCAGACAAGGGCCAATGCATTTTTCAGATGCTTTGGAAAGTCCTTTTTATATTGAAATGGCTGTTTACATAAGCTTCAGAAACAAAATATTTCTTCAGAAAAAAAGAAATATGAATTAGGCAGCGTCTCAAAATTATATGCTAAGAAGTGCGGAAAAAAAGAGTTTGGAACGATATTTCTCGCCCGCACCAATAAATGGACATTTTCAAGGCCGATGAAGTTATAAGATGATGCAAACGCAGTATTAAAATTTAAAGATAAAAAATGCATTCGCAAAAACCTGTTAAAAGTGCGAATAACAGTTCTTGTGTTGCCAGTATGAGTGTATTGTAAAGCATGGGTGACATTAAATCTGTTTGAAGAAAACTTTCGAAAGTGGGATGAAGAACTTCCAACCAAAAAGCGAAAAATTTTATTCTTGACAGATAAATAATCGTACTGCACTCACAGATGCCGAAAATTTAAAATGGATTAAGATTTTTACGTTGCCTCAGAATGCAACTTCACACGACACAGGCGAACCAGGAACTGAAATGTCATTATAGGAAGCAATACGTTTATGCATTTTGAAGAAGTACGACAATCACATATATAGGGTGGGGCAAACAAAAGTGGCCCGGAGAACAAAGTTCCAGATTACAAAGAAACACAGCAAAGGAAAGGAAATACAGTACTAACATGACTACAGCAGATGTTGAAATTGAGCACCATTCATCTCTTGGCACTTTTGGGCCCTGGCCAGCAAGTTGCTAAGCTAGATTGAAGCTAGACTACAACTACTACTACTCGCCGCTGAGCAGGCTCCCGAACAAGGTTATTCTCCATACGGGATTTCCACCTACTCATCGGAGTTGATCTACTTCAGGCCAAACCCCAGCCAGCCTTATTGTGTTACTAATAAATAATAATAATAACAATAATAATAAAAACATGAGCAAACAAGGCTCAAGAAGTACAATTTTTCAGCAAAGAGACATTATTAAAGTGTTGTACTACTAATAAACAGAGTAATGCAATACATAAAGTGGAGACAGGGTATGTGCTATGTAATATACACTCATGTCCATAAATTAAGGATAATGCAAAATCAGGCAAAGGAAGAGTTAGAAGCAAAACATATTTGACTTATTTGTAAAGCTTATTTATTAAACAAAAGGTAAAGAGCAAAAAAAGATGCTATATGTTTGATATCATTAAAAAAATTAGTGATTTTTTCTCCCTGGAGCAAATTACAAAAAAAACCTATTTACAAAAAACCAATATTACATGGTTAGTATGATTGTTAATAAATTGTATGTCTCCCAGACGATGCAATACAGTCCGTACAACGCCTAGGCATGCTGAGTATCAAATTATCGATCTGATCTTGGGGGATATTACACCACTCAAAAAGCAATGCTCTCCAAAGTTCCGGTAGACATGTAGGAGGAGGTTGACGGGCTGCAACTCGTCGGCCAAGCATGTCCCACACCTGCTCTACTGGATTAAAGTCCGTTGAGAACGCTGGCCAGTCCATACAGGTGATATCCTCCGATTCAAGGCATTCGCTTACGATGTTTGCACGGTGAGGACGGGCGTTGTCATCCATAAACACAAATTGTGCGCCTATGGCGCCCCGAAACAAACGTACATGTTGTTCCAGAATGACGTCCCGATAGATTTGGCTTGTCATCGTTCTAATTTGAACATCCAGGTCAGTTCTGGAACCCAGAATAATTCCACCCCAAACGAGCACTCCTGCACCACCGTAACGGTGTCGTTCAATGATGTTTTCTTGGTTTTAAAGGGTACCTGGAGCTCTCCATATGAAAGTCCGGCGAGAATCAGACTGCAAGCTAAACCTGGATTCGTCGGAAAACATCACACAAGCCCAGTGCTGCTGTGTCCACAATGCATGCTCTCTACTCCAGGTTAACCGCAGGCGACAGTGAGTTGCAGTAAGTGGAACGCATCTGACAGGTCTACGAGCACATAGACCAATCTGCCCTAAGCGTCTGTACACGGTCTGCCTTGAAATTGTCGTACCAGTGGCTGATGAGACAGGTGTGAGGCTGTGCTCCGCCTGTTTCTTTTGGCAGTAACTGCCAAATACCGGTCCTCATTTGGCGTTGTAACTCTGGGGCGACCTGTGCTGTAACGTCTACTCACATTGCCATCATCTTGGAATCGTTGCCAAAGCCTGGAGATGACACTCTGGGCAATTCCAAGTTCGTTTGATACTTCCAGTTGGGTACTCCAACATTCCAGACGGCCGATAATTCTACCACGTAAAAAATCATCCAAATGCGTCCTTTGTGTCATAACTATTCGATTATTGCACTGAAATGCTTATAAAGCGCCTGCGAACAATTTTACTACTTTGCCTGTATTCCTTATATATCACTTCTTTTACACTCTCGTCAATGTCACATATAATCGGTGTCATCTGGTTTACTTCCTGAAATTTGCATATGATTCTTGGAGATATTTGTAGTGATTTTACAGGTGATATATTTATTTTAGAGTTCGATTTCCGCGTGACTCCGAATTATCCTTAATTTATGGACATGAGTGCAAATGCACATTATTGTAGACAATAAAAATGCACATTTCAATTCCTAGTATACTTCTGGGTTACATAAAATACATGTTGAAATTAAGAATGAGATGATACCACTAGTGAAATGACATGAGCATACAAGGCTCTTGAAGAAAGAACATGTTTTCAATGTAAAACATCATTTTGGTTTGTATTACAATTAATCATAGTATTCTATTACATGAGGTGAAGGCACATTACTTGCAGACAATGATATACATCTTGATAAAAATGCAGTTAAATTTAAATATAAAAATGTTAACATTCATTTATAAGCATAAGTTCGAATCATTTAAAGCCTACTATTGACTTCAAAGTGTACAATTACATTTTAATCCAAATATTACATTCATTTACCTTACAAGTATATAACAAAATTGCTATACAGAATGGGAATAGTAGTACTACGTATACTAAATATTTAGAATATGCTGAGCTGCAAAGAGCGATGCTATAGTTATCTGTCTTCATACATAGATAAAAATAATATAAATGCAAAATTCAATTCCCGATATGCTTCTGGGTTACACAAAATGCATATTAAAGTTAAGAATGAATTGAAATCAATAGTGAAAGAAAATGAGCATACAAAGCTCTTGAAGAGAGTACGTGTTTCCATGGAGTTGTTTTACAATTAAACAGAGTATTGCATCACATAAAGTGGAGGCGCAGTATTGTAGACAATGACATGCATCTAAATAAAAGTACAATTAAATGTCAATATAATAACGCTAATATTCATTTATAAAGTTCAAATCATTTAAAGCCTACACTTGACTTCAAAGTGTACATTTCAATTTTAAGGAAAATTTTACGATCGTACACTCACGTTTGTGAAAATTGCAACACCATGAAGGACTTACGCGAGTGAGCTGAAATTTTCAGGAAATGCAAAGTAGCGCATGATATGCAAATGATTAGAATTGCAAATCCGTAGCGCATGCGTATGCTCTGAGCAGCGCCCTCTGAACGGCTGATGGATCCGAATAAATAGACGGCTGTAGCGAGGCGTGTATGGTTATCGGTGGTTATCTGCTAGTGGTAAACGTTAACTCAATCTGTACTTATGCCTCGTCGACGAAAGAGAGCGAGATTTGAACAACTTACAGAGTTTGAACGAGGGAGAATCATCGGCCTTCGTGAAGCTGGATTGTCGTATCGTGCAGTAGCCTCTCGTGTGCAGCGTAACAGCAGCACAGTGATGCGCGTTTGGAAGCAGTGGACGGACGAGTGTCGGACAACTCGGAAATCCGGGAGTGGACCCCGAAATGTGACGTCAGCTCGCGATGATAGACACCTGGTCCGCATGGCGCGGACGGACCGTACAGCTTCCTCTAGACAATTGGCAGCACTGTGGTCAATAGCTACAGGTGTTTCATTGTGTGCTTCATCAATTCGTAGACGTCTGCTGCAGTGTGGACTGCGCGCACGGACTCCTTTATACAGGATCCCCCTAACGCACGACCATCGCCGCCTGCGGCTACAATGGGCCAATCAGCATAGAGACTGGCGTGCTGATTGGCAGCATGTCGTGTTTTCTGACGAATCCCGCTTTAATTTGTGGTACCATGATGGCCGCATTCGTGTCAGACGCTATGCCGGTGAACGCCACCTTCCGGAGTGCATTATCGAACGCCACAGTGGACGAACACCCGGAGTTATGGTCTGGGGCGCCATAGCATATCATAGACGATCTCAATTGCTACGAATTGTGGGCAATCTGAACAGCAACCGGTATATCCGTGAAGTTCTACAGCCCGAAGCTGTTCCCTTCCTTCAAAGCTTGCCAGGCGCTGTATTTCAACAGGACAATGCCCGCCCTCATACTGCTCGGATTGTTAAATCCTTCTTTGCAGCGCAGCAGGTACAGCTTCTTCCTTGGCCTGCGTGTTCCCCGGATATGTCGCCAATTGAACATGTGTGGGATGTCATTGGTCGGCGTCTTGCTCGTGATCCTCGTCCTGTTGCGTCTGCAGACGAACTTTGGGTACGCGTACAAACGATATGGAATGCTCTTCCTCAGTCAGACATTCAAACTTTGTTTGACTCCATGCCACGTCGTGTAGCAGCACTTATTGCGGCGCGTGGTGGTCACACAAAATACTGATTCTGATCTCTTGTTCTTGTTTGTTTGCTTTGAACATTTAATCATTTATTTGTACCACTACCACTCAACTGTGTATTAAATTGCATTCAATTATGACGATTCCTTCTTGGTGTTGCAATTTTCACAAACGTGAGTGTATAACCTTACTAGTATATGTATTTAAAATTGCTTTACAGAATGGGTATAATAATACTATGTATACTAAGCTAACAAAATATGCTGGGCTGCAGAAAGGATAAGAGCTACAAAGTACAATGCAATGGTTAGCTATCTTACAAATGGATAGATGTGGAGCTAATAGCGCGACTGTGTAACATTCATATGGGCTGTTGTGCAGTAGCTCATGATATGTTCAAGTTTGTTCAATGCTGATCTATTTTCTAGATCTCTAGCTGTCAATACCGGCCAGTGCTCATGAGAAGGCTTGCGTAAGAGGAAGCCCGCGGTATTCCGACATTCAAACGCAAAGTGGTCTGGATCACCTTCACCACCACACTCACAGTTATTAGAATTACTGAGTCTAAAGCGATGTAAGTATGATGGAAAAGGCCCATGTCCAGTGAGGAACTATGTGAGAAACTACGAGTTACTGCTTATTTCTAGTCTGACTTTTGTGAAGTGCCGATACAGCCTTCTTCCTGTGTTTGCCATATCCCAGCACGCTTGACATTTAGATATTAGTTGTGTCCACGTCTTTCTTTTCAGGAAGGAAATAGGAAATGCCACAGTCTGCTCCCTACTTGACACATTATTAGCTGCCTCTTTTGCTCACATATCAGCATGTTCATTGCGCTTTATTCCTGTGTGGGCAGGCATCCAGAACAAGGTGGGGCCTATAACCCAGGTGTCTTTTCAGCAGCCTTCTCTGTATATTTTGAACTAAAGGATTTCTGTTGTGAGTTCCTGCTATTGCAGCGAGACATGAAGCTGAATCACTATATATGATGATGCTACATTTAGAATGTTGGAGAGCATAGCGAATGGCTGCTTGCACAGCAGTCAATTCCGCCTGGAAGACAGAATTTTGTGCTCTTTGACGTTTTTTCCAACTATGAGTTATATCACTATCATTACACAGTAGCTGCTTCCCGTACCCAGTTCCGTTTTCGAGCCGTCTGTGTACATGGCCATATCATACTCTTCGTGCAGTGTAGTTTGAGGGATCAGTCCTTCTAGGTCAAAGCTCGTCGGGTGGTACTAATTAATTGCATTGTGTTTTTCGTAGTCTGTATGTATGTAAATTTTATCCCATAGCCTAGACGAAGTGTTCATCCGAATGACGTGTGTTACAGCCTCCTCTCTTTCAACTATCAGGTCTATCGGTGGTGTTCCGGCTATGATCTGTACTGCTGTAGATGGTGTGATTCTATAAGCTCTACATATCATTAAGAGCTGCTGTCGCTGCATAGATAGGAGACCGCGCTTCATTTGTTCCGTTAGTTTTGTGCCCTATACAGATGCGACATATAGAACCACCTTCTCTGTTACTGTCTTATACCACAGTTTAAGAAGTTTTGTAGGCACTCCCCATTTGAGTGAAGTGGTGTGATTCATTGCATGATATATGGCATCCAAGACAACCTATTATTTATAGCCAGCCCGAGGTATTTCAGTTGCTGGACTATTTTTATTCGTAAGCCTTGAAGTCTGAGGCTTGGATTTTTCTTTAGGGCGCTTCTGCGTCCAATCACCATTGCCTGTGTTTTATCAACTGAAATTGTTAGTTTGTGTTCCTTAGTCCATTCACCAAAGATATTAAGACAGGCTTGTGCTCTGTTAGTTACATCATTTCTGCCTCCACCTACAAGTAGGAAATCATCTGCATAAGCAATGGACCTGGTCTGTTTGAGGTTTTCAAAGAGGTCAAATACTGAGTTGGCCACAAGGTTCCATAGAATAGGACCAAGACAGAGGGCAACCCTGTGTAATGGTCTTTGTGACAACATCCTTGTTCATAGTAATTTGCATTCTCCTATCTTGAAGGTAGCTGCGGACAATGTCAGTTAATGTACCAAGGCATCCTATAGACACCAAACTGTGGATCACATCTGTCCACCCAGCGGGTCAAAGGCACCTTTTATATCAAGGGATATGACTATGCTGGGCATGTCCAGTCTTTTGTTGTTGACTAAAGTTGTTATAAGATCCTGAAGAGCATGCTCAGTTGATTTGCTGGGCCTAAAGCCATATTGCTGTTGGTGTATGATTTTTTATGTGGCTAGATAATAATTAAGTCTAGTCAGAATCATTCTCTCGAAAACTTTACCGAGTGCAGGAAGAAGGCAGACTGGACGATAGGAAGTTGGAACATTCGTAGTTTTTCCATTTTTCAGAAACAAGACCACTTCTGCTGTTTTACTGCCTTTCGGGAAGTGTTTAAGCTTCACCAGTGCTTTCATGAGGACAGGGAATTTTTTGTGGAGGACGTTTATAATGATGTTGTCCACCCCATCTGGACCTGGAGCCTTCTTTGGAGCCAGGGCATTAATGATTCTTGTTAGCTCTGCTTCAATCGGGGAGCATTCAGTGCTAAATCTTTTGCTCCAGTCCTTCACCTCAAATTGAGACCTGACTTCTCTCTGTCTCTCGGAGTAATCTTCGGCTAGCTCATCCTGAAAGATAGTTTCTAGTGCATGCTGTACTACTTCTGTACTGGAACTTGCTGTGGGCATGAGAGCAATTGTGAGATCGGTAGGCGAAAAACCTGATCAGTTGCAATTTTGAAGGCAGGACCATATTGCTTAGCAGTATTTGTACAATATTTGCGCCATGAAGCATGTTTGGCATTTGGTATACTGCGCTTATAAAGTGCCAGGGCTTTCTTGTATTGCTGTATCCTTATTTCACGCAGCTGCTGCTCCATCGTTGCCTGGGCCGGTCGTCGCAGTGCTCGGACTCTGCTGCGCTGTGTGGTAAGGTCTGTTGTCCACCAGTGGGTGCTTGTAGAAGCACGTATGATTTTTTGTCTGTAAGCTGCTCCACATGCTGCGATAATTGTTTCAATTACTTTACTGTATGCAGCATCCAAAGGTTCGGGAATAGTGCAATTCTGAAGCATACTTACAAGATGAGGAATTTGAGGTGTAAGTTCCTTGATTAGTTGCCCTCCGTACGCGGTCTTACATCTGCGTTTCATGAAGTACTTTTCTTTCTTTCTTTTCGCCATCGACGGAACAGCTGGCCCACTGGGTTAGGTGCTTTTCAGCCTGTTGGATCCCGTCGATGGAATTTAAAGTATATATATATATATATATAAAGAGCTTAGTAGTGTGTCCTCCTGCAATTGACCACGCTAAACGAGGAGCATTGAAATAAGGACCAGAACATGGAAAAAAGGTGCATGATGGGGACTGCTGAGACTAAGGGGAACAGTTATTATGGTGCACGTTAGGCAGACATTTATACAGTTACGGTACATGTTGGGCATACACTATTATGGTACATGTTAGGCATACAGTTATATTAATGATAGCTATATAATCAGGTACAGATGCAAAGATGAACAAATATATAGTACATGTTAGGCATACACTATTATGGTACTTGGTAGGCATGCAGTTATATTAAGGAAATGCTATATAATCAGGTACAGATGTAAAGATAAACAAATACATTACAGATTGTGGGATCCGTTAAAAGAGTGCTGGATTAATCATAAAATTAAACATAATTGGGAATAAAACAAGGAAAATAATAATAATAATAAGTAAGACATTAAGTAAATTAATATATGTACAGAGCGGGCTGCTGACGGCACAGTGTCCAAGAAAAGAAGTCACTCCAGGCTGTCAGCAATACTTTTAGCAACGGTAGTGCCGTCTCTAATGCGGCTGAGCGCATATTTGTTCTTAATTGTGTTCTTAAACCATGCCGGCATATTGATTGCAGCTGGTCTTTTTAAATGTGAATTCGCTGTGTGAGGGCAATCAAACAGATAGTGATCTGGATCACCAGTACTCCCACAAATACATTGGTCACTGTCTCTTAGGCGAAATCTGTGAAGATACGACATATATGGGCCATGCCCTGTCAGATACTGTGTAAGGTGTGAGGAGCTGCTATTTAAATTCTGGTTAACTTCTGATTGGAAATCATACAGTCTTCTGCCTGTGGTGCTTGTGTCCCAGTAGTTTTGCACGGCTTCATTAGTTCACATTTGAGTGTAGTTTTCAGATATGAGTGCGGAAGGGGCACAACAATGCTACTCACAAGGGGTTCATTGGCCGCGCCTTTCGCAATCATATCCGCTGCCTCATTTCCTTTAATCCCCGTATGGGCTGGAACCCATTGAACCTTAGGCTTCAAGACTTGCAGGACTCGAAATTAATAGTTTTTGTATGTCTCTGACAATGGGATGCCTACTTCGACGGCCCTGGATGGCCTGTAAGCTTGACATTGAGTCTGTGTAAATTATTTTATACCCGCCATTATTAGCAATAATGTCCAGAGCTGCCTTTAGGGCTGTAAGTTCTGCCTGAAACACTGAGCTGCTGGGATGAAGCTTTTTAGCCCAGGAATGAATTATGTAGTCACCCTCCATTGCACACCAGGCACTGCCAGTCCCGATTTCTCCTTTGGAGCCATCAGTATATACGGCTAAGGATGTAATGCACTTGTAGGATTACAGTTTGCTTCTATATCGAAGTCTGCAGGGTGATAAGGAGAGTGGGCAACGTGATTCTCCGAGTCCGAGGATACATAAGTCTTACTCCAAATAGTAATGTCTTGTTTTAGTCTGATCCCTCTCACCGCAGCACTCTCGCTCTGTACTATCAAGTGCAGGGGCGGTAGCCCAGCCAATACATTTAATGCAGTGGTAGGAGAGGTACGGAGTCCTCTGCAGATGCCTAGAAGAAATGGTCTTTGCGCGGAGTTCAATGCATGTTGCATTTTAATTGTGACATTGACGCCCCATATGGAAACGCCATGAAGAGCTATGCGCTCAGCGACTGTGGCATACCATATTTTGAGCATCTGTGAGGAGACACCCCAGCTAGCAGCAGCTGTTCTCCGCATTGCATTAGGCAATTTATGCAGCCTTTCTTTAAGATCCTTGATGTGAGGGAGCCAGGAGAATCTGTCGTCTATAATCACACCCAAGTAGCGAAAATGTCTCACGAATTGTATGTTTCTGTCATGAAGGTTTACACACGGGGTACGCTCGTGCCTTTTTTCCGGGCTAATCACCATTCCTTTTGTTTTTGTTCTTGAAATTGTGAGCTTATGTTCACTGGCCCAGCGGACTATTTTGTCTAGCGCTTTTTGGGAATTTACCTCGTAGCTTTTACGGCTGTGACCGTTTGAAATCAGCAAGAAGTCGTCAGCATACGCTATTATTTCTGATGTTTCATCATCGTCAAAAAGGTTGGGCGCAGTGTCTGCTATCAGGTTCCACAGAAGTGGACCTAGGCAAGAGCCCTGCGGGCAGCCTTTCGTCTTTCATGAAGTACTCAATTGAGGTGCCCAAACTGAATCGAATGAGTCTGTGGTCACTGAGGGTGGTGGTACCAGTAAAAGTCCAGCCTTGAATATAGCGGCCAGTGTGAGGATCAACCAGTGTCAGGTCTAGTCAACCTTGGGCACGAGTTGTCCAGAAGGTTGGTGCCGAGTCTTGAGTATTGACAACCACTAGTATTGACTGAAGATCCGAGTGCTGCCATAAATTCTTATACCACTACCGCACGCTGGTCCTCTCGATCCGCACCCCACAGGGGGCTGGTTGCATTAAAATCTCCTGCCACGATGTTGAAGGTAGATGTGAAAAGACGTCTTTGGTCCATCTCACTTAGGAGTGCATCAATATTTTGACTGGGAGGAAAGTAAACGCAGGTTAGCATGATTTGAGTATTGTGAGTCTCCAGTAGTACTGTCACGGTATGTTCAGTGTGACTGTGGAGAAGAGGAGTGAGAGGACCGTAGTAAATAATGGCTGCCAGTGAATTTTGCGAAGAGTAAGCCCGGCTAGACGATGGAACGGCAGAGATGTTACCACAAGCAGTGTATGGCTCTATTGAAGCTAGACTGCAGGAATTGCTGCAATTTCATCCGAAATGGTCTGCTGCAGTTCTTGAAGACTATGAGGGTTGTTGCGATACACCTTCAGGGTTCCCCATAAAAAGTAATCGCACACTGGCACATCAGGTGACCCGGGTGACTATCCAGGG
Organism: Stegodyphus mimosarum; assembly: GCA_000611955.2. NCBI lineage: Eukaryota > Metazoa > Arthropoda > Arachnida > Araneae > Eresidae > Stegodyphus > Stegodyphus mimosarum. The sequence goes on from KK117023.1 coordinate 533,224, forward strand.
CTGAGAACAGACTGACCTCTACTAACAACTCTGGCAGGCGTGAAGATTGTGTAAATGTGATCCAAGATGCGGCCGGCTGTATGTGCAGTTGCTCCATCCTATTAGAAGTAACTGTAGGTCTTTTGCTACTCAGTTAATGCTGCTACAAATGGATTAAAATGGTGTAAATGCATCGTCCGAATTCAGCGTCTGATGAAAGAAGATAGCACCAATAATGAGCGTACAGATACTGCACACCAAACCCCAACCTTCTGATCACGCAATGGTGTTTGGTGGAAGGTATGCAGATTCTCCGCAGCCCAGAATCTTGTGACAGGCGTCGGGTTAATTTGGTAGGACTCCGAAGCATGTTCTGCTGAACTGCAGCCATATTTTCTGGTGTTTGGACGCGCCTGGGAATGATTTTTGACTTGTTCAAAACAGATCCTGTCTGACGCCATTTTCGGACTAATCGTTGCATGGAACTCTTTGCTGGCACTTTGACACCATTAAACATATGAGTAAGCAACTGACCAAACTGTTTCGACGACTTTGTTGTAACGTAACTTTCCAAAACGAACACCAATTGCTGCACTGTGAGTATCATCTTCGCCTTTGCACTGCTCAACTCACACTGACACAGCCCACACTAAGCTCTGAACTGGTTTTGGATAATGTGGTGTGCACGTCATGTTCTGTAGTTGTATGCATACATTCATATTCAATCGTATCCACTCGTCAGGGCCACTTTTATTTGCTTTGCTGTGTTTCTTTGTAACCTGAAACTCTGTTCTCAGGGCAACTTTTATTTGCCCCACCCTGTACTATTGCATTTCATTTCTCGACGAAATGATACCACTACAAAGGTCATGAAGACATTTTACAGAATCAGCTATCCAAAATTGTTTTCGGAATATTGGTCTAGCAAAGAATGTTGAAGAGAGAGAATTTAAAGCGAAGATTTGTCTACTTGTAAGTGAATGGGAAAAAAAGCTGAACATCAGTTATTTTCAGAATTTGATATGAAGTTTCTCACTCATGAGATGATAATGGTAGAAACAACACCTTATTTACTAAGAAATTAAGTAAAGGTTAAAACCAATTACGTCAATATTTTTTGTCATTCCGTGTTTGTGTTTTTATATTTTTGTAGATATAGTTATTATTTATAATTACAAATAAGTTATTCGAGGGTAGAATCAGAAATGTGATATTTATGCTAACTAATTTGTCATGCAAAATTTCAAGCGTCTATTGAACGTGACAATATTAACCCTCTTTTTTTGTGATTTATCATTCAATTTTTCATGTTTTTGTAACATAATCAATTTTTTTCTTATCCGATCGGATATAGTGAAACAAGTTTCCAGTCCCTTGAAGTCCTAACAGCTGAACTCAACTATAATTCTTTTTAACAAAGACGGAAATTATTAATTAAATGAATACATTTTAAGGTTAAAAAAAATCTATACGGCAGCAAGAAAAACAGCATGGTGCATATATAATGAATGATATTATAACTCCGGAACTCCAAGAAAATCGCGTGATGCCAAAGGAAGAACCGCATCTTTCCCTTCTGCTTAAATTCTGCAGCATGTATACATTTTTTTTAAATGTAGAAAATCACCCAATGACAACTTTTTTTCTTTGTTCTTTTAACAGGCCCACCAGCCGTCGAGCGGTAAAATCATTGAAAACTGATAGCTCCCACCCGAGTTCGATCCCACGCGAAAGGCCTGGTTGCATGTGTGTTTTCGTGGTTTTCCCATGTGCAGCATGCAAACGAATCATTTTCTCTTAGGAAGTCTAGCACGAAAGCATCCCTTCTCTTAGGCACACAGCTCTAGTGCGTTTTGCCATAATCAACTTAAACCAAACCAAGAACTGTTCATTAAACTATTAGTAGTTATTATAGTTAGAGCGAAAAGTCGATTAAACACTCTTTTTTTTCCAAAGTCTAATTGAATTTTGGAAAAAAAAAATCCTTCACCACACCGTACTGTTATTTACAAACAGTGAGTGAGCAAAATTCAAGCTAGTTTATTAGAAAATAGTTTAAAAATTAATAATACACTTTTAATCATAGCGAAAAAACGTCATGAATGAGCTACTAAAATCTTATAAAAAGGAAACTAATGTCCAGTTGAATGTAGCTATGGATTTTTTCATTACATTACAGAACTATTTTAAAAAACTTATGTTCAGCTGCTTTTTTTGTTTCATTAGAATAGCAGACATTTAACGTCAAATTTATCAATATTTTATTGCTATCTATTCCCCTGAAGTTCTCCAATGAAAAGTAATTTTTACAATTAAAAGTTTTTACTACTTAGTGAAAAAGTTGGTCACACTTTGGACAATGGTTCCGAGCAACTTCTCTATCTTTATACCTTTTGTAACTTACAAAATGATGAACCTTTTAACTGAATAGTTTACTTTTCAAAAACAACACCCTATTTACTAAGATGATTGTTGCGATGATCACAAAAAAAAAAAAAAAAAAAAAAAAAAAAAAAAAAAAAAAACCATAAATCCATGTGCAAAAGTTCAAAGAATTTAATAAAAAAAAAACACCTGAAGGTAATTGCTTATGTTTTCAACAATGTGAAAATTTTATGTTAAAAAATTTTAATGCAATTTGTACAATATAGATTAGTTAGTGGCATTTCATTTTCTTATCTTTAGAATCTTTAAAAAGCTATTGCCAGTCTCTAAAATATAAGATCCGTGCAGTGTAATTCAAGAAAAATATGCTCTTCTTAATAATGCTATTGATACCTTTGAAGTGAACCAGTTTCTTTTTTATTTAACGTTTTACCTGAATAGCTATTTTTTACACCCTGATTAATTTTTAACAGCAATTCTGAATTCGTTACATTAGATTTTGCTAATTTCTATGGTAAATACATATTTAATTGTCCATAGAACAAACAAAGTGGATAGCTATAATTATCTATAAGTGATAATTACAGTTATCTGTGAATAGAATGTACATCTTTTATTAGAACTTTTTGATTATCTGTATCTGATTTTAACATTAAACAAATTGTGTTTTGGGTTTACTTTTAGTATGCATATGACAGTAAACCAATATGATTTCTGCCCGTGCACACATATATCACTTACGTATATGAGTACACATGGATTTAATTGCCTTATATTTAATCATCACTTCACTGACAATTATTTTATAAAATATAAATACTGAGCATACAGATGTTTGCTTTTCGCACAAAATTCCTTGTTTCGTACAATGCACTTCTTTTTATTGTTATTTATGTAACCTATAAGCCTAAAGTTAGCCGAACAAAACACTTTATTAATGTTGCGTGCGTGCGGGTTTCTAATAGATTGAATGCACACAGGTCCGATGCTAGGTTAATTAAATCAATTTTTTTATCGAATGAAACACTTCAAAGTTCTGAAATTCTCCACAGAAATACTCGTTCAAGCGTTCACAGTACCACAGAATACAATCAGTAGTTAAGAATGTTAAACACAATGTAAATAGCAACTAAAGAGAAAGCTAATCCAGAGATATCTCAGTTCACGCTGAACTAACAACAACAATAAAACTTAACAACTGAGAGTAGATGCTCTCTCAATTACATTTATTCAATTTCAGTACGGTGATACAGAGACCGGACCAAAATGTCGCCAAGTTTGGCGATTTCTTGCCAAATTTGGCGATAAAATCAGTCGCCATGGACAAATGAGCGAGATACCCATTTACTCAATGTTAAATGCACTTTCCTTGTATTCTTACTTTTCTGGCATAGCTTCTCTTAGATTTTTCGTGTTACATTATACAGAAAAATACAACAGTTTCATATATAATTGCACTAAAATCATCTATCTTTGTACAAAATTCGCAATACCAATTTACTCATTCCCCAGCGAATTGGCGATTTTTCATGGGAATGGAGACAATCAGAAAGAACCTTTTATTTCTCTTTAAAATAAAATGTCTCTAGGTACTAAACTGGAATCTGAAAATAAAAACTATAAAACAAATTTTTATATTTTTATTTATTCATTTACTTTTTGAATAAAAATAATGCAATGATTTATCTATACATGATACTTTAACAACATTATAAGACTGAAGGAAAATATTTATAAATTCTATTTAATTGAAAATAAAAATGATTCTGATTGTTTTGCTGGCAAACAATATTTCTTGAAATTTTCGATAAAAAATGTAAAAGGCGAAGGACAAATTAAAACTAATTGGTATGCATGCTATTATAATGACACACGAAATTTTATAATTACTGCATGCTCTTTAATTTCATAAACTGCATACTCTCAAGCTAAGATAGCAAGGCAGAAGTATGTAATAAAAAGTGTTTAACAAAGGAAAGAATGGAAAATTAATCCACCTAATTTAATTCAGGATAATTTGGTGCCAAACGTTGCTATCAATTTTGATTCTTATTCAAGTAGTACCCTTCTGGACAATTGCTAAGGACGGATCAGAAACGACTATATAGCGCGCATAAGTGTACTTGATGCCAGGTGAAATAAAATAATACTAGAATGCTAGGACATAACAATAAAGATAATTTATTGTACTCTGAAATCAAGAATGTTTTCAAAAGTGTTCAAAGGACAAAATTGCGATTTTCTGCTGAATACGAAAAAGTTAAAAAAAATGCATTTACCGTCCGCAAGCATTTTGATTTAAGATGCCAGTAAGTGATATGGCCACCATAGAAGGCGATGCAAGATTCCACACGTTGTGTCATGCTTTCTACAACATTATCCAGCAGCTGTTGAGGTAATTTATCCCATTCTTTTGTCAGTGCACGGATGAAGGTATCCTTGTTTATTGAAAGGCGTCCACCAGCAAGACTCATCCAGCAGCTGTTGAGGTAACTTATCCCATTCTTTTGTCAGTGAACGGATGAAGGTATCCTTGTTTATTGAAGGGCGTCCACCAGCAAGACTCCTACCCAAAACACACGAAACCCCCTCCCCCCAAGTTACAAAATTTAATATCTAGGTACAATTTGAGTCGTAGAATCGAAATACGGGGAAAAAAAAAAAGGTGTGTTATTTTAGAAAAAGTCCGATTTTGTGTCAAAATACCTATGCTAGAACAGTGCTCAATATCAGGGGTGGCCAAACTTCAAGACGTTGGGACCGCGTAATAGATTTTATGAACGTCCGAGAGCAGCAAGTACAAATTTATGTCGTTTTAAAAATAATAAGAGGGTTTTGAATATAAAGACACTTTTGAAGTAAATTAATGAATATGAGATTAACATAATTACATATAAATATGAATAAATACATCTTATATCTACTGTTTTGTGTTCAGAAAAGTTAAGTCTCAATAAAATAAAAAATTGTATCTCGTGTACTGGGCAACTGAGCGTTTTTTCTTCTGGTATTAGAGAAACCAAATATTTTCTTCTGAATCCCTTCATACCCCTCTGTTTATAATTATTGTTTTATTTTATTAGAAGTAAAATGAATTCGAAGCATATTCATTCGTCTACAATTACATAAAAAAATTTTATTTCAATAAATTACAAATCATTACTTTTTAAAAAAATTGAGTATTTTTTTAAATAAATCATGAGCAAAGGATAAATTAAATGATACACATCAACGCGCTCTGCACAGAAACTTTTATTCGAGAAAGAACATTTATTTAGTTAAATAAATTATTATCTTGTTTAGGCTTTTACTTAAAAAGTAATTTTGTTTCTCCACACAATTAACACAAGGACCAACATACAAAGATCATTCGAATCTTTGCATCCCAAGAAACAACTAAAATTTTTTCCCCAAAACTTTGGAATAACTACTTTTACTGATGCTTAGTATAGAAAAATTAAAAAAAAAAAAATATGCGGTTTTAGTGATATTTTTAATAATCAGTGTCTCTCATGATGGTCCTGACTGATACAGTATTTCAGGTTGGCATCCAACAGAATCTGCGAGAATTGTTTTTGTAACCAGTACACTGTGCATTGAAAATTCTCGAAATTATCTCTCGAATCATCCTTATAACTTCGGACATAGATAACGAAGTTCATGCGCATCACTGAAAACTGTCGAAACTATCTCTCGAACCATACCGATAATTTTGGACATAGATAACGAAATTCATGCTGCATCACTGAAAATTCTCGAAACCACCTCTTTAATCGTTACGATAATTCTGGACATACATAACCTATTGCTAATAAATCTAATAGTTCATGCCGGGCTATAAAAACGCTTCGTCGAGCACATATTCCGTCTGTCTACCAGCCGAACTCTTCAATCTAGCTGTTTAATTTTGAGCTTTTTTTTCAAATACATGGCAAATCTAAACTAACGGTACCTTTTGTACTTACCAAAAGAGAACATACCTACCACTACTGTAGCGAATTTATTTCGCAAATACAGATACCACATGAACGCGTAACTCCGTATTTCTATGGACATACACAGAAGTGCGATGTGAAGGCCTTTTATCTCTGCACAACAGTTTAATTCCTAAGTTCTTGTCAAGTAAGTCTGCCGATCCACCATATTCTAACTGTTGGATCCATAAAGGCGGTCAAATGACTTACCGCCTCCTCTTGAATTTCGAAGTAAAATAACTCAGAAGAAAGTTTAAAATAAATCATTGTTAGCCTAACGGTTACAAAGTACAACTTTCCATTGGGTTACCTAACCTGTGTACAGAAAATAAATCTCAAGTGGAGTCTGTAGGCAGAGGATACTTTAGAAAATAAAATATCAGACTTTAAAAATAAATGTTTATGGGAGCAAAATTTCACATTATTGTCTGAAATTTTTAGTGGTTAAGCAGTGGATCACTGTACAACTTTTCGTTTGGCTACTAAGCTTTCATGAAGGACGTGTCAGACATACATACTGATCGAAAATTATGAAGACAGAAAATATCAAGAGATTAAAAGAAGTGTAATGCTGGCATCAGAGCCGGGGCAGCTGGAGAGCGGCACTACTAAGTGGTGAAAAATTTTAGGTATGCCGGGCAGGAATTCCTCTAATCTAGTCCAATTTAATTTTAACGGCGACTGCTACTTAGTGCAGTGAAATACCTGTAATCTAGTGCGAGGTAGAATGAAAGGTCGTCAAACAAGAAATCGAAAAATATGAGAAAATATCACAAGCTAAAGAGATTTTACCAATATCAATATGCCGATTTTGACAGAAACATAGAAGAGAGATGGTTGTGTTCTGTTGATCCCCCTTTCCTTGATGCAACGTTATTGCTATGAAGATTTGATAATTAAGGTGAAAGATCTCTATCTTGAATAACACTATTTGATACAATGGGAATTAAACATTTTGAGTGAAATTTAAATCGTTGTCAAACGAGTGATTCTTCCCACAACTCCAAATATTTCAACATGCACAACCCCTGGTAAAATAAATTATGATCTCTGCCTAGGATTACCTAGGGCTTATTACGAAAGATAGAGTTTCATGTGGGAGAATCGTTCATTAAGCATATTATTGTGAATGGTTGCGAAATCTGTGAAGCAACTGCATAAAAATGCCCAACTTGCATAGGGATAGGAAATTAATTTTGAAGCAGTTCTACAGAAAATTGAGACAAGTCTCCTAACCAGTAAGAGGCTTTGAAGGTTCACTCCACCAAAAAGAAAATCCTCGTAATTCTTCCACAGATTAAGAGAGCTCTACGGAGGTTGTTCGCACATTTTTTAGACGATTTTGGTAAGCGGTAATAAAACCTCGTTTGCTGCAAAAGAAGCAATTGCAATTGTACTATGTTTTTAAAATTCAAAATTATCGTCTGTGGCTTGAAAGTTTTGTTTTTATTCAAAATGGCGAATTTAACAAAGCAATGTTTCGAAGGCTACATTTACGCTCTTTCCGAAGAGGAATATGCATACTCCGTTATCCAAAAACGATGTGACAGTAATGGTTTTGTGATATCTAAAGCGTCGATAGGTAATATCATCAACAAGAAAGGAAAAAAAACGTCAAATTGGAGCCTCAAGTGGGACAAAAATTCCAAACAAGTATCCAAGGAAAAAACGGACATCTTCGACTATTGCAAAGGTACGTTGTTTAATGTTAAAAGAAAATCCCCCTAGTCAAAGGACAGTTGCAAAATCATTAAAATGCTCGGTGTCCACTGTAAACAAAATGATAAACGTTGATTTAAACCTTAAGAAAGCGAAAAAACGCAATGTGCATCGTCTTCTTCCAAAATATATCGCTCAACGCGGGACACGCTGCAGAATTCTATATGAGAAACACTTATCCAAAGAAAAATGGAAAACAATTGTCACAATAGATGAAGCATGGGTGTATTTAAATGATTGTAACAAAAAAAGAGCCATTTATTATCATAAAAGGGGAGAAAAAAATTTAAGTACATGGTTCAAAGAATCGAAAGAAAGTTTTTCTAAGGGATTCATGATTGTTGCTGGTTTTTCTTATAATGGCAAGTTAAAAATAAAGAGAGTGCAAAAAAATGTCAAGATTAACTCCAAATACTATCAGGAACATATTTTATCGCCAATTTTTCTGAATGAAATACCATCGCTTTACCCACAGTGCCATCCATCTGTGAGACTCCATCAGGACAAAGCTAGCAGTCACACATCAAAATCCACTGTAAATTTCCTAAAAGAAATGGAACAAAAAACTGGTATCAAGGCCATACCCTTCACTGATATCCCTACTAAATCTCCCGATGTGTCACCTATGGATTTTTGTGCTTTCGGACTTTTAAAAACTGCATTATCCAAACGTTGTCCCAAAACCCTAACAGGACTCTGGAAAGCTGTTCGGGAGGAATGGGATAGAATACCTCTTCTGACACTTCAAAAGGCATTATTATCCTGGAAACTGCGGTGTCGAAAGATAGTCCAGAATAAGGGATGTCAAACAGAACATTTAAAACACAAGAATTTTATGTAATTTAGTTTTGTGAATACAATATACATCGTCTAAAAATGTGCGAACAGCCTTTGTATATGGATTGCAAAGCGAAACGGACTTCTTCACCAGTTACTCATGCCATTCAAGGACTGAATAAAAGTAGTACCCTACAACGAATCGAAAATCTTCCCGATGGATCACAACTGTTGTGAATAATAGGATTACATAGGAATGTAAGCAGATACTGCGTCAAGTAAAATTAACTTGAGAGAAAAAAATATTACGGAGAATAATTAAATAAAAATATTAGCATTGCGTTTTAGATGAACTTCGAATTAGTGTATTCCGATGACCAATACCTGTTCAAAACGTTACATAATCAGAATAGTAATTACCAGAAATTGAATTATTTCTAATTTTACGTATTTGTTGCTCTCACGATAAGCAAACAGTGGAGAGTTTGAAATCTATTAAATTTTTACATACATAATATCAGAAATTAAATTAACGATTAATAAAGAAAGGTGGTGCTGCATGATTTCTATTTGTATTAAAATAATTAAACTATATTTATTCAAAACAAGTCAAAGTATCGCAAGCAGCTCGGGAGCCGTAGTTTGGCCATGTCTGCTATATATAAATCTAATATATATCCTAAGTCGCGCTTTCGAGACATGGAACATGTAAGTTAAATTTCGGCTGTCCCATTTTTGTGTGTGCAAGATGTACCTATCTTCTGCAAGGGCCGTACTGCGAACAACGACCTCGCCCGTGACATTTGCTACACATTCCATTTGTCTAAAATGATTTCTAAAGCCTTGAAACACTGTGGCTGATGTTGAATTCCCTAGAAACATCTGTTTTATTTCGCCCTTCAATCCTGCCAATAATACGGCCACGCATAAAATTATCTAAGCGATGTTGAGAAGAAAATTGCAAGTTCATCAACTGATTCTTTCTTGTTAAATTTTGTTTTTAAACAACAACGGCCAATATGCGTCAAATGCTTTATACCTCTTATCAGCGCTATCATGTAACAAATAACTTTGGCAATCTAAAATTTGCATACGCATAACACGTCTTACTGAACCCGGCAATTATGCTAATTTCCACATTTTCGTGCCTTCCATTCTGTGGTTGCTATTGCTGCTGCTGTCATCCATCCTTAGCAATCGTCCACTAGTGTATTTAGGTATCTTGCCATTAACTGATTCTGAAATTTTAAAGCATTACCTTCTGGTTTCATCAGACTGTGAACCAAGCGTGAGAAGGCACTGAAAATTTTTTTATACAATACCCGAAAATGCAACACCAAGGAGTGGCCAGAAAGTGATGGAACTCGGCAAATAGAGAGAGACAGCAACGAAATATAAGTGATCTTTATTTTGAAATGATATGCATAATACAAAGCGAGAACAACGTCGTAGGACCACCTTGGATGACGATATACGAAGCAACACGTCTAGGTACAGAGTCAATGAGACTATGGACAGTTCGTCTTCTGAATGCGGCAATGACAGGGTCTGCAAATGGCGTCCGATCACATTCCAAATGTGTTCGACTAGTGAGAGATCACGGCGGCCAGGGAAGCATCTGTAAATAATAAAATCTACATTATTATTTTACTGAAGAATTAATTGGCTGTTTAATGAGCAGTAAGAATTGCTACATCCTACTTTGTTAAAATAAAATATAGATTCTTGATATTAATACATATTTATATTTTCTACCTTACCATTCTTCTTTGTTTGTTTGTTTCTTTCTTTTTTAGCCCAAAGTAGTGTTACACCCAAAGAGCTACTATCCTCAAAACGCCATTTTGCGTCGTTTCACTTTCTGCGATGGCTCACTTTTCAAACTGTTGCCACTAAATAGTATCGCCATGTATTATATTTAAAGAAACTAAATAATGAAGAATCTGCATGAATCTTTCTCGCACTGTGAAAAAACAACGGTACCTACAGCCATTAAATTTTGAATAACGTAGTCCTCCAACCGAACATTGAACCGAAGCCGGAATTGAATTTCGAATTTGCTTTATTATCTATTTCAAATTTTGTAAAACATTAACGAATTTTTGATTAACAAATTCGAGGATTTCAAAGCGAGCAATGACAAAACTGTACGAAAAAGAATTTTTCTCCAGCGCGCGAGAACGTGTATCGGAAATTCTAAAGACATTGCTGTTTTTAAATCTTTTGTGATGATACTGCTGTTGAAATGAATTTTATGTGGTTTAAGAATAAAAAAACATGATATTTAATTAATAAACGTAACACATAAAACGTTAAAAAAAAGCCATTTTGGGCATAATATAAAATCTGAAAGTTTTCAGATTTTCTTTTCTTTCTTTTTTTAGACCAAAGGAGCTTTGTCCCTGAAGGACTATTGTTTCCGTTTTGCGATTTTGCGTCGGAAACATTAAATATTGGTTCACTTTTCCAACTGTTGCCACCAAATATTGCAGCCTTGTATTATATTTAAAGAAATTAAATATGAAGAATATGCATAAATGTATGTATGTTTCTCGCACATTGATAAAACGATGGTACCTACAGTCATCGAATTTTGAATGACGTAATCATGCTGCGAATATGGGCATCTGGAAGCCCAAACTTGGAATTTGTTTTATTATCGATTTCATATTTTGTAAAACTTTAACGAATTTTTGATTAACAAACTCAAAGCTTTCAAAGCGAGCAATGTCAATGCTGTACAGAAAAAACATTTTTATCTCCAGCGCGTGAGACTGTGTATAGGAAATTCTAAAGATATGCTCAGTTTAAAATTATTTTGCGATATTGTTCTTTAACTGAATTTTATGGTTTAAGTGGGAAGAACATGATATAATAAAGAAAAATAACACACAAAATGCTAAAAAATAAGTACCTTTGGACGTAATTTAAAATCTGAAACCTTTCTTTTTTTTTTTTATGGTGTGTGTGTTCCAGAAATATATATATTTTCAAGTTGAAGACTTATGCATATGCATTTTAAGTCTTGATCTACTATGTATAAAATAATGTAAAAAATTTGATGTGTACACCACATGATATCTTTTCGCGGAACATTTAATTATACCCATTTTCCCCCGCATTTCATTTAAACTTATTTCCTCAAATTTCACTAGAGATATATTTCTCATTCAATTAATTGAGTTCTCACTTCGCGGCAAGGCAAAAATACATAAAAACTCAAAATATCTTTATTTAAATTTGAAAGATATAGAAAAACACAAAATACGGTTAAAGCAATTCAAAAACAATTTCGACAATTAAAATTACAAGCAATTGGGCCAGCAGGTAGATTTTTCGGTGCACAAAACTAAAAGTTTTGATTTGGTCCCAATCGGCAAAAAGATACTGAAGGCGCAGAAACTGACTTAATTCACTATTCTGCTAAGTTTGAAATGTAAACAAAAATTAGGTTTAGCCGCGCTTAAACAACTTTTAAATTATTGATAATTCTACAACTACTGCATGCAGATTAATTAAAGGCATAAAAACCTTAACCGAAAGATAAGAACAACATAATTCAATCAAGGTCTTCACACTTCTTCTGAGCGAGAAATATAATATTGTTACCTGCAATGCTTCCCATAGCCGATGGAGGAGCTTCTGAACAGCAACTACTCAGTATGTGGAAGAGATTTAGCAGTTCCTCTTTTGAATTATATGTTTTCATTAAATAGTTTAGTGCCTGAAGTTTTAAAGCTGCAGTTCTAAAGCTAAATTGTAGGTTTAGTTTCAACAGATGAGCAAAATTCCTTGATGTGTATCTGACGATTCTGAAAACAGTCTTTACATTTCAAATAAACTCGAGGAGTGTCTTTAAATGCACATATCCAGTCGATTATTAGTTTTTGCATGATGTACAAATGCCTAACAAGCACATCTTGAAATAAAATCTTGAATCAAAAACTTAAGTTTTTATATGTTAGTTCATACATGATTAATTATAGCAAAGAATTTGTGAAGAAAAAAATTATGTAGCTAAACCTTGTTCTCTCAAAAGGTGGCATAATCTTTCTCCCACTATAGTGGGGCTGGCTTCAGAGTCAGCTCATACAGTTCCAGTTAACACATTTATTTTTATTCTCAAAATAGTCATCTGAGGTTTCTCAGCAGAGAATGTGTAAAAGTATATAGCTCTGAAATCAGCTTCTGCTTTCTTGAGAGAGAGAGAGAGAGTAGATGGGGCATTCAGACTTAATAAAGTTCGACATACCATAGCTATAGCAACTAAAGTTGGTCAATCTTCATTTTTTCCCCCCCCGTTATCTCTTGTGAGGCAGTTTTGGTACATTGAGAGTTCCCTCTGTAATTTTGGGGACCATCTTATTGTTAAAACTTAGGTAGTTCTTCTCTCATGTTTTTATTTCATACATGTCTTAACTTCTTCATACAGATCTAATTTGTCCACAAGCTGAAGTGGATTGTTTCTCTCACTCCAGTCATCCAAAAAAGTTTCTTTATAATCTGAAGGGGCTTTCTTCTTCATTTTATCTGCCAGTATCAAATTCTTAACTGTATCAAAATCCAGTATTTGATCTGCCAGCATCAAAAATGCCAAATGAAGGCAAGCAGAACATGTTAAAAGATGATGCATGTTTTACTTACTTGAAAACAAATTACCAACCGAGCAACTTTAAGGCAAATGCACACTGCATTACACATACATTTTCAGGCAAAATTAAGAGAATTTGCACATTATGTCAAATTTCTACAAAACTAATGGATAGATTTTAATGAAATTTGAGATGAATATATATTTATAACAGAGAAAGAGATATAGTATTTAAAAGTCATTTTATGTATGCATGATTATCACTAAAGCTCACAGTGTAGAGATGCCTAAAATTCACATTCTGGTGCAGGACTGAAAATGAGTCTAATATTGGGCATGGTCTCCTCTCACAGATAGACAGGTCATACAGGGTGATGGCATACTGGACAAGAGTGCAGGTGCCCTACAGGCAAATGACTTGTATAAATACTTGACAAAATACTTAACGTGGCAAGGCAGTTTTTATTGAAAAGAATGGCAAAACGGAATTGCTCCCTGAGGATAATACTGGATGCTCTATAGAGTCAAGGTTAAGAGATCTGGCTGGCTAAACCATGCAGTGAATATCTTCATTTTCCCAGTAACTGTTAGCCAGCTGAGCCCTACATGGATAAACATTGTTGCCCATTACCAGAGACCCAGAACTAACTGCACCCCTGAAAAGTCAAACATAGGGCTCTATCTCTCCTCTCTATACTTAATAGCAGTCAGACAGTCTTTATCAAATTCACGCAGGAGTGTGTGGCTGTCCAATATTATGCCTGCCCAAACTGTTACTCTTCCACCATTGTAATGATCCTTTTCCCTAATGAGCGAGGGGTGGTATTGTATTCCAAGCTCTCTCCAGATATAGGTTATACCGAGAATCAGTGTGCTGTACAGGCCGAATAACAAGTCATCTGCAAAAAGCACGGTGCTTCATTGAAGTCTGGTACAAGGCACATGTTATCTGCACCATGCTAAACTTGCTCTCTTGTGTTCTGTAGAGAATGTAAAGTAAAGCAGGTCTTCTGGCATACAGTCTTATAAAGTTTTTGGGCAGCTGTAGACTGTGAATCTTGGGTCTGAGTGGCAGCATGCAACTCACATGAGACCTGTGAAGCTATAGCAAAATCTGTGTCACTGTACTGGAAAGTTGCAAACAACAATACTCATTTATCATTGTGGATCTTGGTCAACTTAGTCCAGGTCTTCTCAATATGGATTCAGTGTCCTGAAACTGTTTTCAAAAATTGCATTTGACACATTTAGCTCTACAGCTATCTGTGCATGTGAATAGCCTGCTTCCAATCTATGGGTAATTCTCCATCTCATCTACTGTTTGTGGCTACTCATTTTACATGATATATTATAAAATTTACCCAACTCTTGGAAGAAAGATGGCAATTGTCATGAAAGAGTATGAGTGCCCAAACTGGCGAAAACCTCTCATACATTTATATCTTCTCCACAATCATAGCTCAACATACATGCATATGTACACTTACTCATTTGACTCTGAGCATTTGCATAATTAATACCTTTGATTGGAATACTTTCCATAAAAACAGACATAATTTGCAAATTTTCTTAATTTTGTGTATGAGTGAAGTAAAAATCCCTGGATCATTACGTGTTCCAATTTAAATGACAATGTGGAATATATCACAAAGAAAGCCTGAAAACTTACTGCTATCCTTTGTAGATATCGTTAAAAAGAATATTGTTGCAAACTATGTTGATAAATATTAAAATAAGTGGTAAGATAAAAACAGTTTAAGCATTAATAGATTGTGGGTTGGCAATGCTCTTACATTTTGAAGCAAACAGTTACTGATCGAATTGATTCTTGAAGAGTCCGACTCTCTGGCCCATGTGCTTTGTGATGCTAAATCCAAATAGTGGTGCACAAATGTACATTACTTTGTCTTCAAAGCAATTTTACGAAAAATACACAAGTTTTAACACCTTTGCTTCCAACATATATACGATGCATTTCAGTTTACCTCAATGGGCCTGCCATATCAAATGTGACATGGGAATGATGTGCTGCTGCCAGTCTACTGTATCAAATATGATACAATGGAAAGATATTTTATTTCAAATTTTCAATGCACATAAATGATATCAGAATGCCATGAAAATTTAATTGATTGGAATGGATTGGGTCATGCATGTTAGCCTCATTATTTAAGAGTATTTGGTACTATTTTGTTCTATAAATGTAAAAAGTGCAATGTTTAAAATGTATGTTCAATCAATAGAAATATTTCAGACAGTGCAATCATTTTAAAATTTCCTACATGACTATGAGAAGAGAGAATAATTTACAGAGACAGTTTAATTTTTATGTTTCTTAATTATTGAAAGGAAATAATTCAAATATGTCAGTATACTCGTTATTACTAATACTGCACTTATTTTATATATTAAAATTTTTTGTTTATATTATAAAAAATAACATTTAAATAATGCTTTAAAAATCCAAGCATTTCGATAAAAAGCAGATTTTACAGGAGCCCTTTTTACATATCAGTCTTAATAGCAAAATTTACTCAGGCATCTGTAACATTCTGCACTCTAAGGTCATTGGTCTGTGGTGAATCTGGTATAGTTCTTTTATAGTGGCCCCAAAGCCTGGGCATAAATTAACACCAATTGTGATGTGAACCGGCACTTGGTGAAAACTGGGGGGAATGCGCAGGCCTTTTACCATACTCAACCTTTCATGAACATAGTATATGTTTCATATGTTCGTAAAATTTTTCTTCATAAAAATGTTTATTATTTTCAATCTGCCATTGACAGAAGAAGGAGTAACAGCTTTTTTCAAAAAAACGTATTTTGCCCTGCAAAAGAATTTGTGAAAATGGTCATAAGATCCATTTGTACACTGGAGAAGAGACTATCTGGAGATGCAAAGTCAGAAATTATAAAAAGAAAAAGAATATTTGTGTGGACAACTGGTTTAATGGATCGCAAATATTGTTTCTTATTGCATTGTGGTTCATGAATTATTGGAGTGGGGATCACATTTCAGTGTGAAGGTACAACAAGCAATTAAACATGGGACATACGGCAGTTGTTGACTGGAACAAATACATGAGGGAAATATCATGACAAAATATTTATTTGTAAAAATACGAGAACCTGACAAGATCATTGCAACTGTTGGCTTTTTTTTTGTAAAATGGAAGAACTATGCAGGTAGAGTTCTTCAACAGTGGATCTTACATAGCATTTTCCACAAAGAAATAGAGTGTTTATTAGTTAAATACACAACAGAAGAACAAGAAACGTGATGGGAGAAATCCACTAACATGTGAGGGAAGGTTTGACAATATGCACAAGCTGATGAATTACAGGAACAGGGTTTCAGCCATTTTACAGTTAATCACTGATTTAACTTTGTTAATCTAATAACTGGAGTTCATTACCAGAATATTGAGCAATTACAGGGAGTCTGTCACATAGCAGAATAATGAAAAAAAAAAAAAACCCACAAAAGTAAGACCTGCCATCTCTTAAGAGTTGTACCTAGCTGAATTCATGTTCTGCTATCATTTTGGTCATGATGTGTTCGACACATTATTAGAAGCAATTTTTGAACTGTGGTCATAAGAAATTGTTTGCCAAAAATGACTATTTGGATATGTTTAAGCTCATTTTGTTTATTGTAAGTTTTTTACCCATTTATATAGAATACTTCTTTTGGTCAAAGAAATGCTTTTAGATCCTATTTACATATAATTAACAGACGTTTCATTTGCCATTCAATAATGAAATGGCTATTATATTATTCTATCATTCTACTTATTATATTACTATATTAAATATAGACTTATCATTTTATTATTGCATTACTTCAGTACTGTAGAACTTGGCTGAAAGTGATGCAGATTGTGGCAGCAAATAATGCACCAAAGCCAAAACATGCAAGAAACCCATAAAGGCTATGAGTACTGAGGAGGTAAAGTACTGAGGATTGCATCTCTGGGTGCAATGAGGTTAAATCAAAATATAATTCATAATGTTATTATCTTGATTTAATGAAAAATCTGTTATTGAAGAATAAAAGGAATGAGGAATTTACACAAGTGATGCACACAAATATCCACTCCTTACTGAAATACATAGGAGCAGATAATTTCAGAATTTTTTTTTTATGGGAAGAAGTTGCAATTTGAAAAAATGAGCCAAAGATTAATGAAACTGTTTTTTAGTTGGTGGTTATGTGCAAAACATTCACGTTGAATGAAAACAAAGCTCGTGCAAAATGATTACGACATTTTTGACACACACCAAAAATATAGAAAATTTCTTAATTTGTACAAACATTAGGACTTAGTGGGCAGTCAACAAAAAAGGAGCTGGAACAAATTATTCTGAATGATTTTAAAAAGAATGCAATGGTTTATAATAAAGGAAGATATGAAGTCAGCTCATACTGAATTGATAACAGTAATGTTTCTGACAATGAAATAATTTCTGAAAGGAAGAATTTTCATGACTACTACAAAATTAATATTGGAAAACAAATCTGTAGATGTAATTTTGAATGAATAGAAAAGGGAGCATATCACTGACAAAGTTTCAGAGGAAATCATCAACCAGTGCCTTTATCTGTCTTACTGTGGTGTATTTAAGTGTTTTGATATCAAAATATGACTTGAATTTAATGCTAAATGTAAAAAAAAAAGTCCACCTCTCAATTATTGTCTGGATAGAAGGCCAACTTTTTTTGACATTAGTCCCTTGAATTTACTTAAATTTAGAAAAGATGAAATAGAAGTAATACCTGACGTAAAGAAAGCATTCCTTCAAATTTTTGTAAATGCGCATGACAGAGATTTTCTGAAAATTTTATGTTGAAATGATTCTGAAAAAAGAAAAATAAAGATTTTTAAGCACATAGGTGTTAAGTGTAGTCATTTTCATTTAGAAGTTATGATTAATCTTCATCTCAAAAATGCTCAACCAGAAGTTAAAGAGATTGCTCAAACACTTAAAATAATTTTATTTTGACGACTGCATAGCTTCAGTTGATATAAAGTAGTAACCAGATCATATTGAATGAGCTAAGGAGTTGATGAACTTGAGCTGAGGGGATATAAGATTACTTTTGATAATTTGGATGTTGAACTTGTAAATGCATTAGAACTTCTCTTTAATAAATATATTGTACCCTTTTAACTACTTAAGGGGATCCAATACAATAATTCCAAAACTAATATTACAAGAAAGATGGAACACTAAATTAAGCTGGAATGAAAATTTAATTGAAAAAAATTGAAGTGATTAAGAAATATCTTACTTTTGGCTGAAGTAAAAATATCTAGATATGTAATGCCAATGAATTACAGGATTTCTTACAGTTTACACACATTCTATAATGCATGTAAGACTAGTTACACAGCAGTTGCATTAGAACTTTTGGCATGCTAAAAATTTCCAATCTGTATAAGTAAGTGATAGAAGCAAATGCTTAAATTAGCTACTTGGTTGAGTTATTGATATGTAGTGTGGTAAAAATAGTGCTAGAAGATTAAAAAATTAAAAAACATCAAGTACTGAATGTCCAAGACCAATACAGTGCCTCTATCTCATGAAGATCAACAGTGAGAGAGAAGAGAATTCAATGGTAAGACATGCTGATGAAATAAAACATATTACTCTTCTTCCTTCATTGTCCTTAATAATCTCATCAGCAAATTTTGCTCAGCTGAATGAACTGAATAAGCTGAATACAGTTAAAAGTTCCAAATAATTTAATTTACAGATTGATTTGATTCTTAAAATTTAATAATTGATTAGTTTCTTTTTTCAGTAATTTTCTCCCCTTAATATTTAATGTAGAGTAGTTGTATTAATCATTTATTTATTTACTTGCTTTGAAAGCATTTGCTATTTTTGTAGTTAGTTATATATTTTAGTTTTAAAAGTAATATTTACTGCTTTTACTGGAAAATAGAAAATATTTTGCTAGACAAAAGAGACTTTTGCTGAATGACCAGTTAAATTCA
Source organism: Stegodyphus mimosarum (assembly GCA_000611955.2). NCBI lineage: Eukaryota > Metazoa > Arthropoda > Arachnida > Araneae > Eresidae > Stegodyphus > Stegodyphus mimosarum. The sequence goes on from KK117023.1 coordinate 552,651, forward strand.
GGCAAAATTGAATAGTTTATTCGCTTTCCCCCCAACTTTTCAAATGAAACAATTCCCTAAGGCACAAACAGAAAAGAAATACAGGTATGAAATGAAAGCTCTCATTACTGATAAATAGCATGAAATATATTTAATGAGTTAAAAAAAGTTCATGAAGACAACTGTTTGCTCTTAACCCCTTGATGGGCCAATAAAAATTCAAAAAATAGCCTTTTTTTTCCACCAATTTTTTTATTCTTTAACTCAATCTCTTTTAACCTTTTTCTTTATTTTCACTCAAAACTGTAGTGGATATATTCTACTGTATTCATATCTAAGAAGAAAAAAAAAAATCTTGTATGTATTTCCTCAGACGCTCAGAAATAATTTAAGTTCAGTGTAACTTATTTAACTCAGTTAAGAGGCTTAAGAGGCTAACAACTTATGAAATTTTACTTATTATGAAGCAACCAGAACCTTATCCACTTATAATGAAGCATATGGTATTTGTTAAATAATCATCCGACTTCAATCTTAAAAGAAGAAAATGCTGAAGCCCCAAATACCCTAAAATACTACATAGAATAGTCTGACAGACTGCTAGGAATCATTTATAAGGAACTGAACGCATCAATTATAGATACTTGAAAATTATGAAAATGATGTTGATGACCAAGTAGTTGAAATGATAAATGACAAGATTATTATAAGTAAACACCTCTTACAGCTATTGAAACCCCTTATTGGTACCCTTGATATGATAAGAAAACTAATAGAATGTTCTATTATGTTAGTGAAATTTGGTTATTACAAATAGCTATTGATAATCGGAACTTTGAGTTTGCTGCTATTCCACTCCAAATAAATATGCCTTGGGTTTTGGTATTTAGGACAGGTAGAAAAATACTTAAACTTTACAACCACCCAAGGTAGAAAATATAGTTGTGGCCAATGTCAACCAATGTATTATAGTTGGCCACAGTGTGATTCCCTAGCCAGCAGTGTCTGAAAGTGACACACTGAAATCTTAGATAATTGGGAGAAAAATCATTTTTATGGCACATGTGCTTTTTCTTGAGTATTATATTTTCCATTCCTAGACTTTGGAAGGGGAAAAAAATTGCTGATTGAATTGACATGTGCTTTTTCTTGAGTATTATATTTTCCATTCCTAGACTTTGGAAGGGGAAAAAAATTGCTGATGGTCCAAATATTGGGCACCTGGATTTTACTTCAACTATATCATGCTATTACAACATAATTTTAACACTGGATGATGCTTTACAGACTGAATATGCTGTGCTACAGTTCGTGATCCGTCACTGCTATGCACACAATGTTCCTGTCATCACGTGAAGTGGATCACTGAGGTGGATGCGATCAGATACGTCAGTCCGTCGTACCATCCTGCATCCAACAGTCACTTATCCGCATTACAGTTGTTTGGTTGTCCAACACGATTACCGATTTCCCTGAAAGATAATCCATACTCTTGGTAGGCCATTATCCTTCGTCTGTCGAACTCGGATACTTGATCAAATGATGATCGCTGTTTACTACGAGGCATAATTGATCCTTTTTTTGAGAAGAAAAAAAACACAATTGCCGAACTTGAAATCAACGAAAACTCCAAGCCTTAAATAACGCCTTGAAGTGGTGCCACAGGCGCGTGTGATGTGTGTCTGCGCTGAAATTCTAATCATTTGCATATCTTACCTCCGCTAATGCATGTTGTAAATTTCATGTTATTTGCATGCGTCCTTTAGGGTGTTGCATTTATGGTGGCGAGCAGTGTACTTGAAATCAGTAGTAATGATTATTTATTTATTTCTCTTTTTAATATGGCATATTTCTTAATTAGAAAGACCACTTCCAGATGTACAGAGAAAATACAGTAGGCAAACTTATTCAGGATGATGCATTTTCTCAAAGTTATTAAGCATGTGCTTTGGTATGACATTAATAACTTTGTAAACAGTTAATTATCTTTTTTCATGCTTAGTGCAATAAAATTTCTATATTATGTAAGAGCAGATTTTACTTTTTAGGGATAGCCACACCATAAGTTCTAAAGAAACTGGATTTTTAAAAAAAAATATATACCTAAATTTTCATCACTTATCAAAATTCATTACATCCAATGATTTCAAAGCAGATACTGAAACTTGTTCAACTAGAATTTTTAGCCCTTGTGAGATTAACTGTATTTTATTTTCTGAGTATACTTTTTTAAAATTCTTTTATTATTATTATTACCTGTAAATTTCTATCACTGAGAAAAATGTTTTGGCTCCAATTGCAATATGAAGTCCAAAATCCAGACTTTACAAAACTGGGACTAAATTTCTAACTTGATTCATCTCATCATTTTTTGCAGCTCTGATTATAACAACCATCTTATCAAAACTGAAGTTTGAATTTTTGTTTATGTTGAAAAGAGTTTTCAATTCTGAAGTTGTAGCAGGATCTGCAAAGGGAAAACATATTTGGTATTTGCCTTCTATAGCATCCTTGATGCAATTCAGATTTCAGAAACTGTGATTTCAAAATTAGACAAAATAATAACCTTATTTTGATGTAGATTTTGAACAGAAGGCAAAATTTTCCAATCAAAGGGCTTTATAAAAAAGCGTCGAGAAGTGATAATAAATAAAGATGATCGAATATACGTTTTCCAATGGCATGGCAATGCCCAAAGCAACAATCAACTAAGAGATGGTGAAATATGTTGCATTGTTTTAAAAATAAAAACTACCCTTACCGATAGTGAAGAAAGTGACAAAGAAGTTTTTTGAGAGTGAAAAAGCTTTGAGTGACAGCTTAGTAGGAATTCTCATTATGGCAGTTTTAGTACTTGAACAATGGAACTTTGTAACTGAACAGGAAATTACATGTGTCTTTAAAATTAGAGACAAAGTGTTCACCCTAAAAACAAAGCGCCTTAAACAACTAAATTGAAAGAAATGCTTAATAAAACAAATACGTAAATACTGAGTTTTTTTGTTAAATTTTGATTCCCTTGAGGTCATAAATGCTTCATTATTTCATAAATTACTATTTAATATTTTTAAGTATATAAATTCAACATGTTATCTTTCTAAATTTAAAATAATGACTAAAATCCAGAAAATTTTGAAATCCTAAATTGCCGAAGTCCTGATGAGTTTTGATTTTGAAATTTGTACTCCATAAGTTATTTAGAGTATTATTTTTATTATATCAAGAAAGCACCCTCAGAAGGAGGAAATTAAACACTAAATCCTAGATTCTGTGCAACATAAATCAAGCATACACATTCTACAAACTGGTTTAGAATGAAATACTTGAATATTCCAATATCAGCTTTTCCTAAACTTGAAGGAGGTGCTACTGTTTCTACTAGGCAAATTTCATGTCTTTACACCTCTCCCCCCAATAAAAATCTGTTAGACTAACATGGGAACATTACAGTACAAAGTTCAAGATCCGGAATCGTCGGGACTTCGGCGATTCCGGATTTCAGATTTTCCTGGATATTAGATCATCAATTTTAATCTTTGTTTTATGGGCTAATACTTTCTCTTTAATTCTATAAACAGACATAATTTTTTGTTCAGTTACAATCAAATTGAAAGTTCCACTGTTCAAGTCCTGAAATTGCTGTGTCGAGAATTCTGACTAACTTGTCAATAAAATTTTTTTGTTTTCAATAACCACTCTGTCACTTTCTTCACTATCGATAGCAGTGTTTTTTGGATCTAGAACGATAACTACAGATTTTGCCCTCCGTTAATTGATTAATGATTGGGGCATTGTCATCACAATGAAAAACTTCTGTTATATTATCTTTATTTATTACTGCTTCTCCACATTTCTTTACAAAAACCATTAACTGGAAAATTTCACCTTTGGTTTGCGATATCTGAAAACCTTCAGATTCACGGCTATCATCTTCATCATCCTCACCAAGAAATATGGTAGCTGGCCATAATTTATGCCAAGCATTTTTTAAAGTATCTGGAGACACATCCTCCCATGATTTTGTGATGCTCCACACAGCAGTTTCTAGGCTGAAATATTAAAACAATTCTTGAATAGTCCTGCTATTGTTCAATCAATTTAACATGGATTTTAAAAATGCTACTTTATATTTGTATTTTACTGCCCGCACTATTCCGATATCTATAGGCTGAATGACAGAAGTACAATTTAGAAGAAAGAATAATATGGATACATTAGCCTTGACTAAAACTTTACGTGAAGTCTGAGCCAAACAGTTGTGTACAATCAGGACTATTTTCGAGTCATCAGGTAAACCAACTGAATTCAAATGTTACTGAGCCTCGGGTATAAAATGATTTTCAAGCCTATCTTGCATTAATGCTTGTGTCATCCACGCTCTTTCATTTGCACGATATATAACGGGGAAACTCATTACTCCTTTAAATGCTCGAGGTCGTACATGTTTTCCGATTACAAAAAGTTTGCACTTGTGCATTCCTGCAGCATTTGCGGACACTAAAATTGTTAGCCTAGCTTTGGAATCTTTGACACCAGTCAGAGCCTTTTCTGTAGAGATTGCCAAGGTATTTCATGGTACACATTGCCAGAAAAGACCAGTTTCATCAGCATTGTAAATTTGTTCAGGAGATAATTTTTCCCTAGTAAAGAATTTATCTCCAAATATCTCAGTACCAGTTAAAGCTTTTCTCCCTGAAATTTTTAATTGCACCATGGTGGTTTTTAAATTTGATTAACCAACCTGCCAAATATGTGCACTCAGTTTTTAAATTAATTTCTTCATGAAATATTTGGCTCAAGCCAAAATACCACTGGACCAATCAATGGCAAGCCAAATACCATTGGACCCATCAATGGCACGCCCTCGCTACAACGCTGTCTGACCCATTCAATCATCACTTTGTGGTGATCATCCCTTTTAGCACAATGAACAATTTTTTTGTTATTCATTGTGAGTGGGGTGTCGGAATCCATAAAAAATTCCAAAAGTTCCTTTTCATTATGTCATATACAGTTGACTTTTCAAAGCCATACTCCTCGCATAATTTTGAGATGGACATGCCTTTATCCATTTTTCGCATCAATTCCACTTTTTGTTTAATAAACATCGAAGCATGCTTTTGCTTTGTAGATCCTTTGGCAGCTCCAGAATTGGAAACTCTTTTCAGCATAATCGAGAGTTCAAGCTTTAATGTTTATAAAATTGCAGTAATAATAACAGTTTGCAAAAAATAATAAGCTGGATCAAATTAGAAGTTTAAGGAACAGCACAATATGCTATAGGAACTGAAATTCCTTAGAATCAGTAAAGTATAATTTTAGCCTAATAGCGTCCGCTATACATTATTGGCTATGTTTCATAAAACTGGCGACAAAAGACAAGTTGTCCCGCTAAATTTTGTCTTGCTTCTATTGTGTACTGAATTAATCATGAAATGTATAAGTTTAGTTATTTGTTATACCTACCTCTATTTCTTACATCTGCTTAAGGCTTATCTGAGTCCTGAATAAATAAATTCCCACAGATACTTAAGACTTATTGAGGGCCGCCGCTAGATATGTTACTGCCTGATGCAGTCCCTGCGCGTCCTAAATTCTGCTACCAAGCACCTTCCCAAGTTCTAAATTTTGGATCCCAGTGCTTTCTCTAAATTCCAAAAATATTTCCTTCCTTAATTTTGGAGCTCAGTGCTTCTCTAAATTCCAAAAATCTTGTCTTCCCTAAATTCTGCCATCTGGTGCAACCATACTACCTAAGATGCTGGTTCTGGGTCTATGTGACTAACGTATCAGTTACTCTTACTGCAAATAGCACTAAATGTAATTTTTTGTCCTATGAGTTTCATCATTAACAAAATCTAATTTTAGCATATGAACAGAAATTTTTGTTAAAATTTTCCCTTGTCAACATTTCTTAGCGCATTTAACTGAAAGCTGTAACCATCGCCAAGCGCAATGTTATTAATTACTGATAAAAAAAAATGTTTAGACATTGCTGCATGACTCATTATTGAAGCTGTCATTTATTGATAAACATGTGGTGATTAAAGCAAAATATAATAAATAATGATTTGCCAGGTCAGTGTCAGGGATATAAAATACTAGTGTGTAAAATCAACAATGTTCCAATGTAGAACGTTTTGGTTTGACATGTATGCCAAGCAGATATGCAGCTATGGAGGCAAATTATTAATCTCATAAATTTATGCTTAAATGATTGTTTCGTCAATAACGAGGTATTTTATTTAGTGCCTAAGTGAAATTAAGAATCAGGACTTTCCACATGTTTTATTATGGAAGGAAAAATTAAATGCGCAAGCATTAAAAAAAAAAAAAAAAAAAAAAAATCCGGATATTTTATGTCTGGATCTCGGACTTTGTACTGTATATATCTTCTGTATATTTAAAAAGTGATAAAATATGCAATGCAATTCTATAAAAATATTTAATATTTTTAATTAGATATCTCATGAATTGCATGCATTGTTATTTAAATTAATTAGATTAAAAAACTAAAAAAAATAACATTCTTAAGAATTGCATCTATTGGTTTTAAATAGTTTAATTTATTAATTAATAATTGAAAAATCAAATATGAAAGAAAAATATCTTACATTTTTTGGAATGGCAACAGAGTTGAATGAAAAGTGAAACAAAGCAAAATTGTGTTTTGAAACTAATAGTTGTTTTGGGTTTAAAAAAATACAAATTGTTGCTATTTCATTCATACAAAATATTTGTTGCAAATTTTATGTACAGCCAAAAAACAAGTGATCCAGCACAAAAAAGGGCATAGTTATGTCCTAAACAATTATTTTTTTCTTTATTCAATAAATGTAAAATTTCTATGCAACATTGATTATGATGGAATAATGCCACAGTCACCCATGTAATAAGCAGGTGTGAAAGAATAGTCCCAATGTAGCTCATGCATATCACAACTAAATAGGCACCTAGTATTTGGGGGTACAGCCGACATCCTGCCTTTGGGGATTATATTAGAGGACTGGTCCTCCAGATTAAGGGTTGAGTTTGGGGCTAATTACCCCACCTCGTAAAGAAAAAATTCAGATCAGAAATCTCAAAAGTTAAATCATGGGTGTATACCACACAGATGACATGGAATGATAATAGACTAGCGTACTGGCACCTGGAATGCCAGCACATTCTATAAGGGTGGAGCACTTAAAAATCTGGTTGATGTACTTGAGAATTCTAATTTAGATATTTTGGCCATTCAGAAGATCAGATGGCTTCCAGTGTTTCCAGATAGCTATCAGGATAAGCAACACTGCTTTGGGGTAAGATCTGTGGTAACTAGGAAAATGAGAAACAGAAAAACTTCAAACCTATATATATATATATAAACATAGACTTGAAACCTATATATCAAAGGATCTGTAAAGTGCAGATCTGTAAAGTTCAAGCTTGCCCTCAAAATATTAGTATTATCAACACACACGCAACTACTGTGGACAAATATGATACTAATTAAGGATGAGTTTTATGATAAACTTGAAGAATTCCTCAAATATCCCTCAAATGATACACTATATATACCCATGTGTAAGTCGACTCCCACGCTTTTGAGAACACTTTTTTGAAAAACAAACTTGTTGTATGAGTGGTGGTGTCACAGCTGATAAAACAGCATGCCGATGTTCTCAATAAAATTTCACTCACAATTTAGTGAATGCTTGTTTATTTCCATTTTAGCACACAATAAAATAAAAAAAAATATATACAAAATTTTCAAAGAATTTTATTCAAATCTTTATTCAGAGTCTGAATTGCCAAATAAATCCTGAAATTCTTTCCCAGCCACTGGTGAGTTATGAAATTCCATCACTCAATTCATCATAGCTGGTGTCATTATCATCACTTAGATAGATTGCATGATCTTCTGTGCCATTCAAGTTATTGGAAATGGAACACTTTTTTAATGATTTGATTATCTGTATAACCAAAAATTTAACCTTTTTGGTTGGCATACATTTCAAACGAAAGCATGCTACATAAAAAAATTTGATTTTACACTTATTGAATAACTTATATCCTCGATGCCGACATAGCAAATCATTTATTATTTTTTACTTTCATAACCACAAGGCAACTTGAGAAATAACTCTCGCAACAGCGTAAAAAAAATTTCTTTTAAATGTTAGTAACTTAATACCAAAGGGCATGATAAACTTTTATGTTAACAATACACTTGGCAATGATTATAGACTTCAGCAAACTGCACTGCGAAACATTGATGAGGATAAATATAACAAAACTTTCTTTCAGTACGGGGGTGGAGGAGGGGAAAGATTTTGTAAATGATATTTAAGGGCAAAAAAATTACATTTGGTGCTGCTTGAATTAATAATAACTGATTTGTTATTCAGATAAGCCTTAAGTATATGCGTGAATTTATTTACCTGGGATTCAGTTTATCTTTACACATATGCAAGAAATAGATATAAGTATAATAATAACTAATATAATTCCGTTCTAACTTCCTCAGTGCATGATAGAAGCAAGAGAAAATTTAATACTTGTCTTCTGCAGTGGCCTTGGAGAGAATTTTGATTTGGTGCATTTCTGCATTGGTGAAAAACACACATTTATAGTTACTGATCTGCTCTATGCATTTCTTCTAGCATCACTTTTAAAATATGATTTTTCAGTCATGCTCATAGTTTACATTACTTTGGCTAGTAAAAATTGTCTTTTTTAAAATAAGTGATTTTTCATTGGTTACCAGTCTGCACACATGCACTTCTTCTACCTTTGCCTTTGCATGCTACTAGTTTACATTTCTTTAGAAATGAAAATTTTCACCTTTAAATTATAGTGGCTTTTATTGAAAATATTGATCAAGCTTACTATTTTGAATCTACTATCAACTGAAGGGAGCTATAATTTTTTTAATAAGAAAATGGTATTTTATTAAAAGAAAGAATTGATGAAAATGGACATAATATGCAATTATATGTTGGAAAAGAAACCATTTGGTAATGGTTTCTTAGCTATAAAAAGGAAGCCTTTGTGCTCGGAATTGTTTTAGTGGATCTCAAATATTCTTTTTTACGGCACTGCGGAGAGGTATGGCTCCAATATCAACTGGAATCTTATTTCACAGAACTCATGTTCAGGCACGACACTGTGTTTGAGGCAATATAGCAGCCACTGCTTAACTATGGCCACCAGAAAGAGTTTGTAAAAAATGATTTTTTTAGTATATTATTTTTTTAATAAATTGCTAATGACATTGTATACTGTAATAAATTAAATACTTTAAAAGTTAAGATTTCATTTGGAAATAATAAGCATAATGAGTATATTGCAATGAAAAACCACTATACTGACAAAGTGCAATTACATTCATTTCTCACACATGCACAAATCAGTAACCAGTTGTTTCTCACCACTGTTGGGATGTGCCAAATCAATATTCTTGCCAAGGTTGTTGCAGAAGACAAGTACCAAATATTTAGGGAACAACCTGCCTGTAGTTGCCAAGCTCATGCCAGTGTGCCTGCCAACAGTCTATAACAGAAACTAGCCAAGCTTTATGACCATAATCATAAATTTGAATAACTTTGGATTTCACAAATAAAAGGTGAAATTTTCTCATTAATAGAGTTTGTGAGGAAATGTGGAGAAGTGGTAAAAAGTGGAGATTATAACAGTAATTTTTTGAGATGAATCATCAGTCAACTAATGGATGATGAAGTAATAACCCAATCACCCATCAACTAATGGATGTGAAATCTGAAGTATTGCTTTAAATCCAGAAAATATTACTACCAATAGTAAAGAAAGTGACAGAGAGGCTGTTGAGTACAAAAAAATTTCCGACTTACAATGTACTGGAAATTCCACACATGGGAATTACAGGACTTGAACAATGGAACTTTGCAACTGAACAAGAAGTTACATCTATTGATAGACCTTGAAGAGATAGTATTTTCACAAAAAATGAAGCAACTTATAGAATTTATATTGAAAGAAATGTTTAAAAAGTAAATAAATAAATATTGAGCATTATTGTAAATTTTGATTCTCTTAAGATCATGAAAGCTTCATTATTTCATTAACCACTATTCCATATTTTAATTTCATAATTTCTATATCTCATTTCACTGGATTTAAACTGATGATCTAATATTTGGAAAAATTCCAAATCCAGAACCGCTGAAGTCCCAACAAGTCTAGATCTCAGACTGTGCACTGTATGCTGCTAACTTATATTTGTAAAAATTTCAGTTTGACTAAAAGTTTGGAATGAGCCTCCCTGAAAATAGAAACTTATGTGATATACAGTTGGAAATATTTAACTTTTTATTGTTTTGACAAATTTAGCTTTAAACAATATGCTAAAAGATTATGTCTATAATTATCAGAAGTGTGAATTTGTGGTGATAGTGATAAGGAGTATGCCTTGTGTCTGTCAATAACTACGGCAACCCCAAGGAGAAGTTCTTTGAGAAGCACAGAGGGAGAAGAGGGACCGCCTGTCGAGGAGTAGTATGCAGATATAGTCCTGAAATAAAAGATTAATTTTATTGTGTATTATGTATGGTTAAAGTTTTGATTAATTCAGTGAGAATATTTAGTATGATATGGACAATGAGGATCAGTGGATACTACAATGATTTCTACATTGGCAACATCTGGACTTTGACTAAATCAGGCCTTATGATAAGTTCGTAAGTACTTTCATTTTTGATGACTAGCCATTTCTCAAGATTTCTAAACCAGAAGTTATGGATTACATCAATTTTTATCCTCTGGATCACAGATGAGTAGTAATTATAGATCATTTTATAATTTTGTTTTCTATTCATCATTCATATTTCATTTTTAGTAAAATTTTTGCCTTTATTTTGGCTTAAACCTTGCACAATGTCTGATGCAAATGCCATACAAAATCTAGCTTATGAGTTTATCTGGTTTATTTGATTAGACCCAGCCTTATCATTTATTACGTGCAAAAGTAATATTGCTCTTGCCACCCATAAATATATCACAGAATTAATTACTAAATATAACTATGTAGTTCTCATCTTCCTGAAGATACTGCATAATTAGTTTGAGATTTACTATGAAACCAGATCCTACTGATTCTTACACAAAGCTCAAAAGAGTAAATAAATCAATCAGGAGAATCTTCACAGCAAGAAATTTACAAACTATTATCTGGAGAAGAGTCAGGCTCTTGAAAACCTTCCAGTTTTCTTAGGAATACTAAATGTTGAGTGGAATCCTTAAATGTTCTCGATAACTTAATGTTAGAATTATTACTTCAGCATTTGCCTTTGATAATTCAGTCTGTTTTGGCAGCGATTTCCAATTTAACTTTAGACAAAGCTGCAGAAATTGCTGACAGAATCTTAAAAGTAAATCCAACCCCAGGGATTTGTGCCATTTGTCAAGCAGTCGAACAGTTTTTTTTAGGATAAATTATTTAAAGAAATAGAAAAATTAAAACAAATATATTGATCATATTTCCCTTTCTCCTGGTTGCTCGCCAGAACACAGAGATCACAATAAAGAAAGGAATAATTCCAAATGGAGAGATTATTCTATTTGCTGGCATCATATGCATTTTTGAAAAAACTGTGGTACCAAACCTTGTTCATGGCAGGGAAACAAAACCAGCCAGGAACAGAGGTGACTTATTCTTTGCCTCAAATTTCATGTCGTCTGTTCATTCATGACCAGAGACTTATGTGTATTCATGATGTATGTGTCCTTACTTCCAGCAAACATTTTACGAAAATGGAACTCTCCCAACAAACACTTCTCGATGCTAGGCTAAAAAAATTTCTTTGGATTTCAAACTAAGATGGCGGTTTACTTGCAATTATAGTAAATGTAAGTACACTAATATCAGCGAAGCAGATTTCCTCCATTTCTTTAAATTGGTACCTGATCTTAGAAAAAAATGTCTCAAAGATTTAAAAATGCAGACATTTATTCAGTAAAAACTGTTTTTAGTGATATACCTTACCACAAAATTTTAAAAGAATTTCCTTCTGTTACTAAACTACCAGATCCTAAACAGACTATTAAACGCAATACTGTTCATTACATCATGACTAAAGATCCACCTGTGGTTGCAAAAAAAAAAAAAAAAAAAAAATTATTGGTTAGCTCCAAATCACTTAAAAATAGAGGGGGGGGAATTCAAACTATGATGTAATCAGGAAGTTTGAAACCTTCAAGGAGCAATTATGCATCCTCACTTCCCATGGTTCAAAAAAGGAAACTTTAGAATTGAGAGTTGTAGGAGATTATCGTGCATTGAATGCCCAAACAATAAATGATAAATACCCTATTCCATGCTCAGCTAATTTTACTGCTGCATGGTATTAAATTTTTTAGTAATTTTGACCTGATTAAGGCACACCATCAAATACCAATTAATCCCACTGACTTTCACAAAACCACTCTGTATATACCATTCGGTTTATTTGAAAACACCCATATGCAATTTGGCTTATGCAATGCATCTGTGACTTTTCAAAGTTTTATAGATGAAATCACAAGAGATTTAGAAAGGTGTTTATGTTTCTGTCAATGACTTGCTCATGGACTCTAAAGATTCCAATGAGCACTGCAGGCCTCATTTTCAAAATTTCAAGAATATGGATTTTGCGTAAATGTTTCAAATGCACCTTTGGTCAAACATCTATTGATTTGGGATCTCACCTTAGTGAAAACAGAACTGAGCCATTTCCTGACAATGTACAAGGCCAATTTCCCCCAAAAAAGGTCTCCTATATTTTTAGATATACAAAGAACCGTTTATTTTCTATAATTGCTACATAACTTTAAAGATTAAAGAATGCTTTATTTTTCAACATAATCGCCATTTCGGTCGATGCATTTTTGTAGACGCTGTGGCAGTTTTACAATGCCCATGTCATACCAGCTTGCCGCCATGCCCTTCAGGAAGTGTTGAACCTCATCTTTCACCTCATCATCGGAGCAGAACCGCCGTTCAGACAAATGTTCCTTCAACTTAGGGAACAGGTGGAAATCGCTGAGTGCCAAGTCCGGACTGTAGGGTGGGTGTGTGATGACGTTCAAACCAAAATTTTGCAATAGATCGACGGTCTGATGGGCGACCTGAGGATGGGCATTGTCGTGGAAAATGCTTACACCCTTGCTCAACATCCCTCTTCTCCGGCTCTGAATTGCCCTTCTGAGTTTCTTCAGTGTTTCACAGTACCTGTCAGCACTGACTGTTGTCCCAGCAGGCAGAAAGCCGACCAACAGTACCCCCTTCCTGTCGCAAAACACAGTTGCCATGACTTTACCAGCAGATTGTGTTTGCTTGAATTTTCGTGGCTTGGGCGAAGAGGGATGCCGCCAGTCGTGTGACTGTTGTTTTGTCTCAGGTGTAAAGTGGAATGCCCATGTTTTGTCACCCGTGACAATCCGGCCCAAGAAGTTGTCCTTTTTGTTTCCATAGCGGCGAAGAAATTCGCAGGAAGAATCAACCCGTTGCCGTTTGTGGTCTTCTGTCAGCCTACACGGCACCCATCTTCCGATATTGCAACTTTTTCGTTAAAATCCTGTGGATGGTGCTTCTGGAAACCTCAGGAACCAAAATGCAGAGAGCATCCACAGTGATCTTCCGATCTCTACAAATGAGTTCCTCAACATTCGCGATTGTCTCATCGGCAATTGACGGCCTCCCGCTCCTTTCTTCGTCATGAATTTCAGTACGACCGGCTGTAAACTCTCTACATCACTTGCGAACGTTTTTGACATCCATGCACGACTGTCCATACACTTCGGCAATAGGCGGTGAATTTCAACCAGTTTAATGCATTTTGCATTAAAAAATCGAATAACTGCATGCACTTTGCGGTAACATTTATTGGGAGCTCCATTTCAAATGGCTGCCAAGCCAAGACTGAGCATCCGAGCGAAGCGCCTGCATGCTTATGTGGTAGCGGAGAAGGCACCACTCACAACAGTGTTGCCAACAACCATATTAAAACTTTCTCTACGTCCCCAAAAAATAGGAGACCTTTTCTTTGGGATTGCCCTCATATTTTAGATTTCTCTCAATCTACCATCCTCACTCAGCTTCTCCAATTTTTAGGCATGTTTGAATTTTACAGATGCTTCATACCTAAAGTAGAACACATTCTTTCTCCTTTAATAAAACAGAAGGACATATCAATAAAAAGAAATCTCGTTCTTGTGTTTAGGATTCATCCTCACCATTAAACCAGAATCAGAATGCTGAACAAGACTTTATTGCTGCTAAAACTGCAATGCTTGGGATACCCTTTTGAGAAACCCTATTCCCAGAGCTCAGTTAAGCATCTGGGTAGATGCTTCAGACGTCACAATAGGCAGCACTTTAAAGCAGTTGCATCAACAAATATAGCATTTTCCTCTCTGAAACTGAATAAAAGTCAATAGAAATGGTCTGCATATGATAGAGAATTATTTTCAATTTATTCTATACTTAAGAAATCTGATACATGTTAGAGGGTAGAAATTCTCAAATTTATAAGGATCAGAAACCATTAATATATGCTTTTAAGTAGAACCCCTACAAATATCAGTGTTCTACTGATATTAGGGATGTGCAAGGTTCTACATATGTCATTGCTGATGATCTTTTGAGAGTCAATATTCATTCCATAACAAAATCTACTTTTTTGGACCTTAAAAAATGTTCTGAAGGTCAACAGCATGATCTGGAGGTACAAAACCTTCTCAAAACAATATGGCATCTTTGAAGCTGAAATTCAAGCTCAAAAGATTAATTTTTATTGTATATTATGTCAGGTTAAAGCTTTGATTAATGCAGTGAGAATATTTAATGTGACATCAACAACAAGAATCAATGGATATTGCAATGGTTACTACAAATAGTTCAAATTCCAGATGAACAGTTAAATTAGTTTACAATTATGAAATGGTTAAATATTTTAAAGAATCAGTAATTAAATATTATAATTTAGAAACATTTTGTTATACATGTAACTGTAACTATTATTATTATTAATCATAACTGTAATATAGAATCATTAGAGTAGAATGTAGAATAAACGATGTTTATGCACATCTCGTAATCATCATTGAGCACTTATCAAACATATAAATATGATACATGGTGCAGCGATAGATTAAAAAAAATCTTTTTTAAAAAACCATGCAGCCTCACTTGTGAATAACCGTAAAAATATTAACACGATGTTAAATTGTTTACAGTGAAATCGAAACTTCCATAGCTGGTACGTTTTTTGTTTATTTTTATTTGAAGTGGGCTAAAAATACATATATAAAAATATTTAAAGTTTTTAATTAAATATGAATGGATAAATAAAGCCACCAAGTAATCTAAATTTCAAAGGTAATTTAAGCGAAAATTGGAAGAAGTGGAAACAAAAATTCCAGATTTACATGTTAGAGTCTGGTGGTATTATTAAATCACCTGAAATTAAAGTAGCTATTTTATTGCATATTATTGGTAAAGAAGCACCTGAAAAGTTTAATACTTTTAATTTAAGTGAAGAAGATAAGAAGGATGTTGACAAAGTAATTGAAGCTTTTGAAAATTATTGCATACCAAAAGCAAACGAAAGTGTTGATAGACATGCATTTTTCTGTCGAACACAACATGTAGGTGAGTCGTTTGATGATTTTTAAACAGATTTAAAGAAATTAAGTAGTAATTGTTGATTTGCAGAATTAAAAGATAGTTTAATAAGAGATAGAATAGTAAGTGGAATTCTAAATAAAAATCTTAAAGATATATTATTAACGGAAGATCAGTTAACATTGGAGAAATGTATTAAAATGCATAAAGCTTCTGAATTAGCAGAACTTCAGCTGAAAACTTTAACTGAAGAAAATAAAATTGAAGTGATCAAACAGAATAAAATTCCACCTTTAGAAGAAAAAAGTCTGCCTCGTAAGAAAAAACAATCACGTAAAACAAAACCAACAACGTACTAAATCATCTTCAAACTATGAAGGAAATATGTACAATAATCCAAAACCATGTAGAAAATGCAGAATTTTTCATAAGTTATACAACTGCCCTGCTTATAATAAAATTTGCATGCACTGTAAAAAGAAAAATCACTTTTCTAAAATGTGGACTTATAAAAATGTTAATGTTGTACAGAATAATTTAGAGCATGAGTTGCATAATAATGGTAATGAATATATTTTAGGGTCAGTAGAAGATAAAAATCCATTTTCTAACAATAGAACAGAATCTGAAAGACTAAAAGTAAACATATCTAAATATTTATTAGTTAAGTTGGATACTGGTGCTCAGTGTAATGTGTTACCATTGCCTAAATTTACACAATTAAATTTAAGAGATAACTATTTAACTACTAAATCAAAAGTCACTTTAAATAATTATAATGGTACTACAATTGATGTAGTCCAAAAATGTAAATTATTATGTGAGACATCGATAGGGGACAAGGATGAAGTAGAATTACAAGTAGTAGCATGTGATAAAATTGTTCCAGCTATTTTAGGTTTACCTACATTGCAAAAATTAAACCTAGTACAAAGGACTTGTACAGTAAATCCTGAAGTTACCAGAATCGTTTAAAGGATATCAAGATTTATTTAAAGGAACTGGGAATTTAACTGGCTATACCTATCAGATTAAATTAAAACCAGGAGCTGTTGGTAAAATAGAGCCCTGTAGGAAAATTCCACTTAGCTTATTAAATCCATTGAAAAAGGAATTGGCAAGAATGGAAAAAGATGGTGTTATAAAGAAAGTTAATCAACCTACAGAAATTGTGAATTCATTAGTTATAGTAAGAAAAAAGGATGGTAATAAGAGTGTGTTTAGATCCTCAGCACCTTAATCAAAGTATACTGAGAGAACATTATCACATACCAACCTTTGAAGAAATTTCATCTCAAATGACAAATGCGAAGGTGTTTAGTAGTTTAGATGCAAACAAAGCATTTGGCAAATTAAACTGTCAGATTCAAGTTGTGAATTTACTACATTTAATACTCCGTTAGGTAGATATTTTTTTTTTTTTTTTTTTTAAGGTTGAAATATGGACAATCCATCACCAGAAGTTTTTCTGAAATTTTTAGTGATTTAGAAGGAGTTCAAATATATATAGATGACTTATCAGTTTGAGGAAAAGATGAAAAAGAACATGATTTAAGATTAAAGAAGTTGTTGGATAGAGCCAGAGAAAAGAATGTTAAATTTAATTTAAATAAATGTAAATTTGGGCTGAATGAAGTAAAATATATAGGACATACATTTTCTAATGGTTTAAAGCCAAATGAAGACAAAATTAAGGCTATTCTAGATATAAAACCACCAAAAAATGTCAAAGAATTAGAAATTTTCCTAAGAATGATTACATATGTTTCTAGATTTATACCTAATATATCAGAATTAAGATCACGTTTAAGCGATTTGTTGAAAAAACAAGTTATCTGGAACTATAATGCTGCACATGAAAAAGTATTTAGAAGTATAAAAGATGTTTTAATAAATAAACCAGTTTTACAGTATTATGATATAAACATGCCAGTAGTTTTATCTGTAGATGCATCTCAAGAAGGACTAAGAGCAGTCTTACTTCAGAATAATTTACCAGTAGCATGTGCATCTAAGGCAGTAACAGATACACAGAAGAATTATGCTCAAATTGAAAAGGAAACTTTAGCTATTGTATTTGCATGTGAAAAATTTCACCAGTATGTATTTGCAAAATATATTACACTGGAAAGTGACCATAAACCATTAGAATCAATTTTTAAAAAGCCATTAAATAAATGCCCTGTAAGATTACAAAGAATGCGTATAAGATTACAGCCATATCAGTTTGAGATAAAATATAAACCAGGAAAAGAACTTTTTATAGCAGATGCATTATCAAGATCATTTACTGCTAAAGGAACTGATTTCTTTGAAGGAGACATAGAAGCTCATGTTGGATTGGTTGTAGAATGTATATCAATGTCTAAAGACAAAATGGAAATTCTTCAAATGGAAACTGAAAAAGATGAAGAACTACAAGTTTTAAGAAAATTAATTAAAACTGGATGCCCTGATGAAAAATGTATGGTTCCAGAACTGGCAAAAACATACTTTAACTTCAGAGAAGAACTATCAGAAGCAAATGGATTAATATTTAAAAATTCCTGTGTTGTTGTACCAAGAAGTTTACGAAAAGATATGCTAAGCAGAATTCATTATGGTCATTTAGGAATAGTAAAATGCAAGAACAAAGCAAGAGAAATATTATATGGCCCGGAATGTCGAAAGAAATTGAAGATTTGGTACTGAATTGCCCAACATGTTTAAGTTTACAAAAAGCTAATACTAAATGACCAATGATATTTAAAGAAATACCTGATGGTCCATGGGAAGTATTGGGAACAGATCTCTTCTACTTTCAAGGAAGGGATTATCTAATAGTTGTAGATTATTTTAGGAAATATGTTCAAACTGGACGTTTGGAAGATCTGTCAAGTGTAGCAGTGATAAAGCAATTGAAATAAATTTTTGCAAGACATGGAATTCCGAAAATAGTATATTCAGATAATGGTCCACAATATAGTCTAACAAAATTTAATGAATTTGCAAGAAGATCGAATTTTGAAATCCGAACTTAAAGTCCAAATTACCCACAATCTAATGGAATGGTTGAAAGACATATTAAAACTGTCAAGCGAATGCTAGAAAAAGCTGTAGTTCACAATGAGGATCCATATTTAGTATTACTGGAATATCGTAACTCTCCTATTTCAGATGAAATTAAGTCACCTTCAGAATTGATGTTTGGAAGAAAAGTAAATGAATTGATGCCTATAAAAGAGAATTTCATTCAAACTGAATGATATGAAGACCATAAACAACATTTACTGAAGACACAAACCTTACAAAAAAGTTATTATGACAGAAATGCAAGACCATTAAACCACTGAAGGTAGGAGATCAAGTGTACATAAGACAGAAAAAGAAAAAAATGAATGAAAGGGGGAAAATTATAGAAGAAGCGAAAGACTACGTTCGTACAGGATTATAAGAATAGATGGAAGAATTGTGGAAAGAAACCAAAGAGACATTCTTAAAGGAACTAATCAGAAAGAGTTTGCAATGCAAAGCAACTATGAAAATGAAAGCCATGAGGATGAAGATGTGGATGAACCCAACATACCTGAAATAACTAGTAGCGGTACTTCAAATTTAGATGTACCTGTAAATTCTTCAGGACCCAACAGAAGTGTTAAGCCACCAAATACTCAAAGAGGTATTGTATCACCAAATTTTCCAAAAGGACATAACTATGTTACTTGATCTGGTAGGACAATTAGAAAATATCATTATTTAAAAGAATATGTATAATATTTTATTATTATTATTTCTGTTGTTACATATGTATAAGATGTGTTATTATAAGATGTTACATATGTAACTGTATCTATTATTATTATTAATTAAAACTGTAATATAGAATCATTAGAGTAGAATGTAGAATAAACGATGTTTGTGTACATCTCGTAATCATTTGAGCACTTATCAAACATATAAAAATGACACACATTTAAATTTATAAGTAAGAGACAGTTAAATGTAACAAATTGCTATGAAAATAGATGTTAACCATAACAATCAAAAACAAACCTTTTTCATCACATTTTGCTGCATGATAAGGTACAAGTTTAACACAAATCTTCATACATTGTACTTAAAAAAATTACACAAAAAATCAACCCTATGCTCATGTCAACTTTGCATAAAACTCTTCAGCAAATTTCAAGTGGTTTAGATGACTGAATACTGATAGCTTAACCTAAGTTCACATCCCAATAAAATGGATGACTGCATAGAGTTTCTACATTTTCATCGCATTTGTATAAACAAATTTCACTCTATAAACGCTCTCTCCTTTTAGATATGTCATCCCTTATGCACTTAAGACTTAATCACTTAAAAAACAAAATAAGAAAACATCTTAAAGCTAAGAAAGGCTTCGATGCATTGTTTTGGTTTAAAAAAAATCATTTTTAAAAGAAGGATGCATAAGATGAAAGTATATTTTATTTTGATCATGAACTTAAAGTCATGAAAAGAAAAATATGGTAAATAAACTTACTCAAACCTGCAATACAAAATCCATATGTAAAATTATCACTTTTATTTCCATAGGACTGTCCAGAGCTTAATTTTATAATTAGAAGTGACAAAGCTGCATGAAAGGCTGTCAGGAAAAAGGAACAAAAGTAAATACATAAAATAACTCATAAAATACAAATAAAAATAAAAATTTAGTACATTATTATCTTAATGATAAATAGCTACATAGTATTAAAATAAAGTACTGCACTTTGGCTTATTTGGCGCTTCAGTTGGAATTCACTCAAAAACTAAGAAATAGCAAAGCTATGCTTCAGCTGAATGAAAACATACAATATAATGTACATACAATATAATATAAAAACAATATAATATAAACAATATAATATAATACATAACAATATAATATAATACATACAATATAATATAAACATACAATATAATGTACATGCCTTGAACATACAATATAATGTACTATTTTAAAGGGAGATAGAAAAGATCATTCTTTTTCTTGCACACTAACGAAAAGAGGTAAAATGTTTAAGCATCATTAATGAAAATGGAGAGAATGTGCTTGAAATAATATAAGAGTATCGAAGAAAATTTTAATGGAGAAATGTAGGCATGAAAACGAAGAATTTAACACTTCCTGACCTCTTAACTATAAAGCAGAATGCAGCAGGGGATTCCTTCAAATCCTATACATAATTTGTAAACTGAGAATAAACAAAAGGTTTGCAGAACAGACCACTTTCATCCACCATATTAATTTGGTTGCATAGTTTCAAAAAGTGTATAGACACTTTTTTTCATGGAAAGTCGTTTGCAATGGTTGTGTTTGAGCCATTTATCTTAGCATTTCACTATGTTACACCTGTTATGATTTGGAGCTTATTTTGAAATATAAATAATGGTCCTTCTTCCCTGTTTCACTGTAAATCATAAGTAACTTGAAACTGCCTATCTAGGATCATGTTATAAGATGCTACAATCTAGATCACTACCTCTAGTATTTTAGAAAAAGAAAAATCTACTTACTCTCACACAAGCTAGCTAAATTCATTGAATTTCATGGAGAATAGGTTTTTACAAGTGGGAA
>KK117023.1:573879-614572 GCA_000611955.2 Stegodyphus mimosarum
TCTCAGGAAGGGCATGCATTGAGAAATAATAATAAATTTTTAAGGAGAACTTATTATTAAAATAAAATTTTACAAGCTCAAGAGAATTTTCTGCTCAAACTGTGATTCAGTTTCATAAAAGAAATGTCAACAGTTCCTCGTATACTTTAGTGCGGTCTGATTAAAATTGCAAACATCAGATCAGAGACGGTACTCGCATATTTTCCCATCGACCATTTTTTTTTTTTTTGACAAATAAAAATAGTGTGTTTTAGTGTCAGTAATGGTGAAGGTGTGACAATACGATATACTCATAATATTTTCACTTTGGTCTTATGCAATCCCAATCCTAAATAAAACAGTTTAGTTTTTGTATAAAAGTATATAAGTTATTTGCTATGTCTCTAATATCTTGGAAGGGGGATTACAATTTGGGATTTGTCTTTTTCAAAACAGCAAACAGTGGAGTATTTTCAAAGTTATAACACTGGTTATAATAGTGCAAATATTTAAAGCATGGAAAGACTGTTGGGGTCCTCAAATGCACGCAGTAAAACAATTGCCACAACCCACATGACACTACTTAGATTCATAATTTTTACTTATAGAAATCATGTGCCACCAAGTTTACATAAAAAATAACAATTTGGCTGTCACTTAAAATGTCATTAAAGAATTTTTGCCACCTGAAAGACTGGCATTAGTTTTGTTTGTTTGTCATAATTGTTTGTAACATATTCTCAAAGCTTGAGTGCATAGTTATTCCAATTTTTATTACTACATCCTTTATTTGTATCCATTGATGGGGAAAGTGAAGAATTAATTCTGCATCTGACCCATTTGATTGTCCAACTGAAGAGCAATTTATATTATCTCACATAAACAGCAGAACTGGTACAACCCGTGCAGCAGCACCAGGTAAGCAAATTTAGGGGCAGCGAAAATTTTACAATTTTGTCAGAGTTAGGCAACATAATTTACTAGTCATGGATACTGCTATGGGTGGCAAAATATCTAGTGCCTGCCCTGATACAGAAGGATTTGTTCTTTCAAATTTCTGCCAGAATGGTTGGTGCAAATTTGGCAGGATATCTGGCAGTTTTCAGTATGGACAGGAAAATACTCAAGTACCTCAAAAATATTACTTTGACATTAATACGGCACAGACATTTACAAAAGAATATGCCAATATCTGAAATAAAAGATGTTTGAAAATTTACTATAGAAGATATGTACTTTCTTGACTTTCAGGTACCTTTGATGAATTACACATTAAAAAACAATATGTTACCCATTAAAAAAGAATTTGCCAATATCTTATATACAAAACATTTGAAAATTTAAACTTTTACCACAGAAGATATGCATTTACTTAAACTTCAGGTATACTTGGTGAATTAGTCATATTACACATTTCTTTTGTCCAATGTAAGAAGACATGTTTAACTCGAGAGAGGGTATGAATCAATATTTTGCAAATTTAAACATGTTAAGAATCAATAAGTATCATGTATGATTTTAATAAGACTGTTATCAGTTCCAAAAAGGCAAACAAAAGGTTAATGAAATACAGCTCTATAAAAGTTAAAACAGCAGAGAATAAATTATATGAAAGTAATAATGATAAATTTAATGCTATTGACATGGATCAGGAATCTCATGATGGGCAAACAAGATACAACTATAGTGAATTAGAAAATTAAAGTGACAGTGAAATAAAAACAGATAGTGATAGAAAACTCAGATTGCAAAAAATGTGCCAGATGATTATCAAGCTGTAGCTGTACATTTTCTTGTGAGTCAGAGAAATTAGGTAAATAGAACCGAGAGAAAAAAGAAAACTATCCAGAAACAAGAACATTTACATCAAGAATAAATGTTTCATATTTGTATGATTAAATGATAAGCTTGGCATCTGGATGTTTTAAAAGAAACACTCATAGAGGATTCTGGGCAAATGAATATAGCACAGAAGATATTCACAACAAATAATAGAAGATTCTGTGAAGGAAAAAAGAGAGTACAAATTAGTTTTGTGTGAATTCAAAAGAACTGAGACTGTGCTTCGCATAATGCATTTTGATATTTCCAATCAAAACTTCACATGTACTGGAGAAAAACACACATTCTAAATATTCTGTTCTTTGGAGATACCATGTCATACGGCAAGTTCTTTTACAATTCACAATTTCTGTATTTTGCACGTAATGAGAAATGAAACACAGATGATTAAAAAATTAAGCTTTGTTCATAACGTCAATTATAAATTTTTTAGCATTTTAACTCCAGATAATAATACATCTTTTTACGAAGCACTTGTAAAATATAACTGATTTTTTGCCTGAAATCTTTTATTTTTATCGTGATGCATTAAGCAACAATAAAAAATAAAATCGGATTCATGGGAAAATTTACTCGTAATCATTCGGTACCCAATGCACTGAAAATACTTAAAACAATTTAATATCGGTGGTTTTAAATTAAAAACTGATTGCATGAATTCATATGACACATAGGAAGCTATAATAAAAAAAAATAACTTCTAGAAAATAAATTAATACTTTACATAATATTCACGCTACTTCCCATATCATGCAGTACACAACAAATTATTTGATTAGAATCCGTAAACAGGCAATACATTACACGTGTCTTTTACTATTTACAAACACAACAGCAAATTCATCCATACTCAATATCCGCAGCATGGACATCGTCATTCGATTTCGTATCCATCCTGTATGTAAGAAGCTATATCATTGGTTGATTTCTATCATGACGTATAAATACACACGCCGCTACACTCGCCCTCTCGTGACGGTT
Source organism: Stegodyphus mimosarum (assembly GCA_000611955.2). Taxonomy (NCBI): domain Eukaryota; kingdom Metazoa; phylum Arthropoda; class Arachnida; order Araneae; family Eresidae; genus Stegodyphus; species Stegodyphus mimosarum. Next base: position 576,682 of record KK117023.1, read on the forward strand.
AAAATTTCCGTGATCTGGAACTCCTAGACGAAATTTACTGCACAGAAAAATGAGGATATATTTGTGATACTTCATTCCAGTTTAAAGTAAGTTATACGTGTTATTATAAAATTTTGCGTTTCTTTTGAATTTATGTTGTAGGTGAGGGGTGAAAATTTATAAACAAGTTTTATTTAAGTGTTTATCTTATAGTTACTTCCATCATCGTTGACTGCAAACATGGTCTTCTTCAGTCACTTGGAGGGCGCCACTTCATTTAAAAATTATTTTTCTGAAAGATGGCAATTATGCAATAGATGACATTTTTTCAATAAAATAAAAAACTTTTCAAATATTATGAATAAATTTATTTATGGAAGTTACATTTCATGAACATAAAGATGAATTCAAATGTACACATCTTATAACAAGCAAGATATTGGAATTCTTATGTCGAGTAGGCCTAATGTGGCGTTATCGCTTGCGCAGTACAAAAAATTTTAAAGAAGGCTACCGTTTATTCAAACAAGATTTCGATTAAATATTTTTTTGCATTATCATAATATTCTGATTGTAATATAGATGATTCATATATTAGTTAATCTGGTATATTGCACAAGTACGCTGAAATTTAAACGTTAGGTTTTCTCTGTTACAATCGGAAGTGAAATATTCGTTAGAAATACAAAAAGTTCAGCCAAGCAAGTACAGTCATTGTACTTAACGTATATTCATTAGTGTATCGTTTCGTAAGTTGAATGCAGAAAAGCAGTGTGATGCGTACAGTTTCAAATATCCATTAGTATTTTTTTTTTATAATACTGTGTAAACTGTGACTTCTGCAAATTATTCTAGAGTGAATTTATTTTTTATATTTTGGCGCGAAATGAGTATTTATGAAATTAGAAATATATCAGAACAACGAAAGTGCTGTGTAATTTACTAATTATTTTGTGTACAGAACATGGGATTAAAGATGTGCTCTATTTTGAAATTTCAGTTTAGTTCTTAATAATGAAGGAAACTTAAATTACCATTTGATACAGAGGCATGCCATATTTTCACGAAAATGATGTGAGGTCGAATTTTATTTTGTGATGCTTATGTAAATATTCTTATAAGTGTTCTCCGTTTTAACGGTAAAATGTATTTGTTTTCTTGTTAGAGCAATGAAAGTGTAGGATATTAACTAATTGTTTTGTAAATTTTTGTGTATGGATAATAAATACTTATTATTATAGTGTGTATACATTTATTCTGAATAACACGAGGATCATTTCTTCCTGTTTTAATTTAAATCTAAACATCTCGATAATTTTTTATATCTGTATTATCTCTTAGAACTTTCATATGGAATCGAATAAAAAATTTTATACGTTTTATTACCGTTTTAGATATATAATAATTAGTACACTCATACTTTTATGTTGAAAATGAATAATTTAGTGGAAAACCGATTAAGTGAATGTATTGCTTGCAGTTCTTTTACCTACAATGTTGAAGTACAGTATAACTTTGTTTCAAAATTTTCTACTTAAAGTTTAAATTTTCTGATCTTTGAATAGCAGTTAATATTTAGAATTAATGGAAATGAATATATGGCCAACGTTCTGTCTGAAATGGGAAATAATGGAATGTGATGAGTATTTTATTGAATTATTACCACGTTTATATAAAGGGATGGGTACTTACAGAATTGACCACTGTATTTAATTGTCCAGACAGATTAAATTGCATCACTGCATTTTTCATGTACAACTTTTACTTATGGCCGAAGATGTATCTGATGCCACTTTAATGAGGAAGTACCAAAATATGTGTTATGCAACTGTGTAGAGACTCCACGGAAATAATTACTCATTTTTGATACCTCAGTGGCACAGAAATATAATCTTCATTTCTTGAGAGAATTTGTGCAGAAGTGAAAAACATACGAAGGAGTAAAAAAAAAGGGGGCGGAAGGGGAGAAATCAGTTATAAATTTCTTGTTTATGGAGTAGAAAAGTGATGTACTATAGCCATGGTTCTTAGTACTTTCCGGTAAAATGCACAATCACCCACTTCTTCGGTGCTTTTTACAAGAGTAAGAATTGGATTTTTGTCAATTTCTTTTGACTTTTTAAGTGAAAATATAGATCCATGTGTACATGGACAAAGTTGAGGGAGTGCACAGTGCCGAGTTTGTACAGGTCTGGGATTTTTTTTTTAAAGTGAAATTAGGTCGATGTATACATGGATACTGATCTTAAAAATGCGCCAAGTGGGTGATTCTGCACTTTCCCCATCTTTTTTACCATATGTGTCCCCATCATTCCCTGCATCTTTTCCAAAAGTTGAAAAATACATTTATTTGAGTTTAGATTATTTTTTAATGTATTTTGTAAATTATGCAAGGAAAATGCAAAAAGTATTGATAAATACCAAAACTTGAATGAAAGTAGTTTAGTCATAAAAGTAGTGTAGTAAAACTAAATACATGTCAGGTAAAAATAAAAGGCTGCTCGCATTTCCCTCGTGAAATTATGAAATTTCTATTGGTTGAAAACCCCTGTATATATGCGTAAGTATTGAAGGTGCTTGCATACATTGGAATATTAATATCCTATTTTTTTTATTAAGCTGGATTTAACTCGGAATCAGATTTTCTTCTTTGTCAATTTTTCTTTCTTCTTTCTTTCAAAGCTTCTAAAATATTTTATCCCATATAATAATGTACAAGTATAGTTACATTTAATACATTAAACTAACCTAAGCAACCATACCTACGCAAAATATAAACAACCAGTTTTTTTTACGAAGTATGTACTCACAATGTGTGAATCGTTTAGTAGTTCACATTTTGAAAATCTGAAATATATGTGAACATTGAGCAACATAGAAACTATTTTTGAGGTGAGTTGTGTTTAGATTATATTTATTAGCTAGATTTAAGTGTGTTATTTATACTTACCTCCATATTTTCCCACCTTTTCTTATTAATTTTGTGGCTGCTTGAAAACTGGGCAGAGGAAAATACACGATGGGTTCTGTTTTTGAAAAGATAGCTTAAGTGATACACACAACACATTAATGTTATGTATTTCAAAGGACTTTATCTTGTTATGTAGTTAAGTTTAATCTTTTTATGAGATTAAATTTAACTACATAAAAAGTACCTATATTTATGCTATCTTTTCATGTACACAAAATGCTTTGCTATTTGTGAACACATTTTACATTGTTGCCATGAATCACAAGTTTCTAAATTATATGCTGGAAAAACTAGAGAAAGAAATGTGCAAGTAAATAGTATTTTATTTTTTGCTTTCATAATTTTTCATTTATTAAAACAGCGTTAATATTATATTCATTTGTTAAAATGGTATTAAAATCAACAAAATATTTTCAGGTATTTAAAATATTTGTATTTCAATATATTTTAAATTGTATTAATTCTAATGCACGCCAAATGATAATAAATGATTAAAAATAAATGGTTTAGCCAGTTTTATTTTAAAACTTTAATTATGTTCACTCGGGGTGTTGGTCGCTTTGGTCAAAAGTTTGTACTGGTTTCTAAAATAATTTCCTGACAATTTTGCACCACCTAGATGGTATAGATGTTAGTGACACTGACTGTCATACCAATGGGCCCAGGTTCAAATTCCAGAGAAAGCGTGGATGTTTATAAGCTCATAGTGTCTATGTGGCAAGGGAGCATTCAAAATACAGGGTAACAACGGCGGGACTATTCCTGTGTGAGTGATGATGAATTTCTGTTGTTCTGCCCACTTTTACCTGTACCTGATAAGATATTGCATTTAAATTTCGTACACACACTGTTTGTCGATGGCAATACAATAAGTGATGCAATTTAAGTTTTTTTACATTGGTACTTGCATATTATCATGCTGACCATAAAAACTTGACTATCATTTAGCCATGAAAGTTGGAGGAGGTTTTGCCAAAGCTCTGCCAATTGTACCTACAGGATTCTGAAGGAATTAATTCCTCTTTATTTAAGAAACAGTTTTCGCATCGCTTTATTTTTGCACTGATAGAAAAGTCTTTTGTCGAGTTCTACTATTTTGTTAAGCCTTCTGATTGTAGTGGAAGTTCTGCTTAGAATGCTATGAGTACAAATTTCCTACAGATAATTATTCTATTCTGTTGCTGTTTTGTAACCATATTGAACTAACCGTATCGTATTCATTAATATACTTTTGGATGGTAAGACCCCATAACTATGAAAAATGATCCACTGCTTTTTTTTTTTTTTTTTTAAGAAAAATTTTTTCGTAATGTAAGAAAAAATACAACAGTAACTGCTAATTTGTATCCTTCTTCATAAAAACGAAAGATATCGAGTCAATCAGGATACATGATATAAAAACGAGCAAATATTGAGTCAATCAGGATACATGAAACAAAAGCACAGATGTTACGAGTGTGTTTTTACGTCATCCTTATCCATAATTGGCATTAAATTGCACTGTTTGGCCACAGTTTTGTGGTTGATAGGCTATACATCTTTAACCCTCTTGCTGCTAAATGTTTTTTACATTTAATAGATGACCATATATTGAACAAAACATAATTTAAAGTCTAAATACAGCACAAAATGTGTTACTGACGATTAAACATTGAAGCAGAGTGAGTAGCTTTTAGTGGAGGTAACAAGGACATGCCTATGGATATTGCAGGATGAGCAAATTTTGCTATATTAATGTTGTAGAAATTGAGGGATAGGCAGCCAGAGGGTTAATGTTGAGCCAATTTTTCACAAATATCTTAATTTAACAAACAAAAATTTCAGAATGTTATTGTTTGTAACATTATAGAGTGAAAAAAAGTATTTTAATATAATGTCTTGTTTTTTTGGGAAATTTTCAAAAATCACTAAATTTCAGCATGTAAAAGTGCATTTGCCATAAGGCTGAGAAATTTTAGCAGATTATAAAATAAACACTTTGCCATCTTTTAAAGCAAGAAGAATAAAAATATATTAGGTGAGCAGTTTTCTGTAGTTTTTTTAAAAAGTATGTTGCAGTCATTTAAAGCACTAAGAGAAATTGTGTTGCGCTGTTGTTTGGCATCTTAGGACTCAGTTAGAATTATGTCATGCAACACTATTTTTTTGGCTTCTGTATTGGTTTCGCTAATATTGATTTTTTATTTATTTAACATTTTCTAGGCCAAATTCAGATCCAGTTTAAATTTAACTGCTTTTTGTACCATTCCTCCTTCTAACACTTTCTTTTAAAGATACCAATCATTAAATGAGGAGAAATTTTTTTTATATATGATTATTGTAATGTTCCCAACATTGGCCACTTCTGATTAAGCTTACTGTTCTTAAAAATTAAATATAGTGATAAATAGACCAAATAATAAGCAAAGTAATAAAAAACTATGAAAGAGTTATTTAAAAATTTAGGCACAAATATAAATTCATTTGAAAGTTTATAAATGAAAAAAAAAATCCCATTTTTTTGTAAAATCTGTATAAAATTCTACTTTATACCTGTATTCCATGGTGTACTGAAGCCAGTTCAAATGTAACCTTTCTTGCACTCATTGCATTCACTTCAATTACGTAATTTATCAGTCATTATCTGGGAGGATGACCACAAATGAATGTTTTATCCTTTGATGTGTGTGATTTTTGAAATGAACTTGGATTCTTCTTTTTAGAAGTTTTTTGGTGACATTATTTATGTGATCTAGCACTTAAATTGACACAGAAGTGTATTTTTTGTCTTTCATATTATGTGAAAGACTGTAGGGCAACAAGAGAAGTAACTGCTCAAATTAATAATTGCGCTAAATGCCAGTAGTAGATTTGATGTTTTAAGTTCTAAACAAACTGTTCTCTACACTGCGGACATCTATCTAGGTTTTTTTTTATAAAGTAATGACCATCATTTTTCCATTGTGATATATATATAGTGGTGAACTTTCGATTCTGGTTTAGGTCCATCCTTTCTTGCTGCAATTTGTAAAAGAGCAATTGTAACTTCTTGCCATTTGATTGAGCTGATTATTTTTTATGCGAGTTGCTGCATATTGAAACTATCCAGCGACGACAACCACATATAATGCACTTTCAAATAAATTCTATTACCGTTTCTTACTGTGAATTTATGATGGTAATTGCTTAACATATATCTTAACAGGTCAACTCCACCTATTTCAGAATTATACTTATGAATCAAATTTATTTGTTTTATATCCTCTATTTTTTCCCCCCTATGTATGGAAGGTGAGAGGAGTTTGAAGAAACCGTCTCAACAGAATTATCGTTTCCATGATGTAGGAATATCAGTTCGTTATATTGATAATAAAATGTACTTTTTTGTACCACCTTTCTCCATCTCTTTAGGAGGTATCAGTGGGTAGTTTTGATTTAAGGTTCTCAGATAGTTCCTATAGATTTTATGTTTATATTTGCAAGTTCCAGCATCAAATCATAAAAAAATAAATAAATAAAAAATTCTACATAAAGAGGGTTAAAAAGAGTTGATAGCACATTATTAGTAATTCTAGTAGCAAAAGATACTGTCCACCAGCGCCCAAGCGGAAAAGTAGCTGAACACTAAAAGTTCAGTTTGGGACTCGAATCCTGGTGAATGGGCGTTTTTGTATTTTTCCCATGTGTAACTTGTATACGAGCCACTATCTGTTAGGAAGGCCTCCACGAAGCTTTCCGTAGGCAGATAGTCCTTAAGTGCTTTGCCAAAACTAAATAAACATAAAACCAAAAGATTCATATCAAGTATACCTAGTACCAAGAGATTCTCCTTCCTGAAATGTAAGAGATTTTTTTCTTTTCAGTGAAAAAGAATAAGTTTCTTTTATTTTTTGAGGAAACTCACAATAAGAGGGATTCTATCGTAACAAAATAGTGGTTACTGGCCAGTGTTTCCATTTGGGCAAACGGAAGTTGAATTATAGCAAATGCATTTTTATTAATAATATTATATATATGTCTTTTAGTGAAAGAAACTTTATAAGTCTGCTGATTTTTAGAAATATAGGATTGTTTTTTAATTTTACTGGAATTTTAAGTTGTGCTCTATGAAAAATGATAAAAAAGGCCATTTTTCTGAATTTCTGTACATTGCCTGTTTTGTACTTGAAGCATGATTTGTGTATTAAAAAATGATGCTAGCTTTCATTTGCAAATGACAGTTTCTTCAAGGCAATATGAGTAAAATTTTATTTTTAAATGAATTTTCTATTTGATGTTTCTTAGTTTGGGTACACTATCCTGTACCCAAGCTCCTCCTCTTATTAAAAAGAAATACTTGAAAGGACATTAAACTTACTATGATGCCGTTTGCTATTTTATAATTTCTTATTCTCATTTATTTACCTGTAGATTTATTATAGATAATTAAAAATGTATGAATTATTTCTGTAACAAGCTATTAAGTCATGTGATGTGGGCTTTCACTTTTTTGTGATTCAGTGACAACAGTGAAATGGTTTTGTTTCTACAATTTTAAATCAAGGAGCTAGTATGGGATTTGAATATTAGATTGTAATGGAATTTTGTATGATGATGCTTAAATAAATGTTCTTGATTTATATATGTGTTACACGTGGCACCAATGGAAAAGTGCAAGTTAACTGAGACTACTGTATAAAGCATTACAATATGCCATATTTTAGGAAAGTCAGAAAGATCGACCTTGTAATGCTGGCTTCAGAACTTGGACTAGTGGTAAATGATGAAGTTAAAATTTTGAGTTAAAGGCGTTAATAGTTAATGTGAATGAATTTAAGAGAGATGAGAACTAAGTGAAAAATTATCTTGAGATCATAATGTCAAGTCATATTGAAGATGAGCATAGACAGGATAAGGAGCAACAAGAATGGAAAAATCAGGAATGTGAACTGGAAAAGTTACAATTGATCTTGGAAATTCAAGAGGAACAAGAGCCTATTCCTGTTCAAAACTTTGCACCTGTACTTGACTGTCAGAAGATTTTGCCAAGTTTCAAGCTTGAAGAAGAGGATATCAGTATATTTCTAGTTCTGTTCAAGAGAGAAATGAAACTGTTGAAGGTCGAAGAAAGCTTATGGGTAACTCATCTCCTTGGGACTGTAGCTAAGATGATTGCCAAGGAACCAGAGAGAAAATTTGAGAATTATGCTCAGGTAGAAAGTGTCTTTAAGCAATTTAAAATAACTGCAGAAAAGTTCAAGAAATTGTTTACAGAAACTAGGAATAATCCTGGTGGCTCTTGGAAGGAATTTTACTTCCAACTTTACAAGTACTGTGAAGCTTGGTTATCTAAACTGAAAATTACAAATTTTGATCAGCTAAAAAATTTGATGATTTCCAACCAAATTGAAAAGCACTGTACCATTGATTGCAAAGAACACTTCTTGGACAAATGGGGACAACTAATTTTCCTCAGGGAAAATTAGTTGTCCCCATTTGTCCAAGAAATTAGCAGGAAAATTTGATGCCTATGATGACATAAAGAGTTCACTTCTGGAAGATCGAGGGAGGGCTGAGGTGAGTTAAGTTGGATGGTCATTCTCCAAACAGCTGTAGATTAGAAAAGTGCAAACACAAGGAAAAGCTTAAGGAGACTCTTAATTGAAACCGAAGCTTACTAAGGAAACCCTTAGTAAGATGCTAAGGTTGTGTTACTCCGGGAATGTTAAAAGCAAAGTGCCCAAATCGTTCTCTAGATAAAAAAGATAAGGGCCTTCTGATGAATTCAGTTGAATTTTGACCTTACGTACTCCTCTTCCAGTATTCCTTAGGTACACATTTTGTTTTTGATGCTGAATTTCCCGTTTATCTCTATACCAGAGCTAAGAAAGAGAGATGTTGCTTAAATTTTTGCAAAAACCTAGCAGCAATTGGAGCTGAGTAAAATTTCCCTGGTTGATGGCCATACCTTCAGTTCTAATGTTCTGAAGATGTCAGTGCCAGTCAAGTTATTATCACTAAGATGTTATTTCTACCTTATGCAAGAGAGAATCGAACATTTTTAGTAGTTGACTTTTTATAAAAAGCAGATGTCATTATAAATTTCTGTCAAAACAGTTGGTTCTCTGCTGAGGGTTCTTGGCAACATTTATGTTCTAGCTTAGATTCTACTGAAGAGGAAAGACATAGAAAAAACTCCACGGTTGAAATATGCTTTCTTCTTCCAGAAAAAGGAATGAATTTAACAAGTTCTCAAAGATATTAATTAGATTCTTTATTAAGCTCGTTTAAAAAAAACTTTGAACCAGGGGGAGGTGCTACTCCTATTATGAAGCACTACATTTATACTGGGGATCATCATCTCATAGTAGTACCTCCTCACAGAATTTACCCTTATAAAAAGGAAATTTTGCAGAGTTGGATGAGCTTCTCCAGATGGAAATAATGAAGGAGTGTGAATCATCGTACTAAGCTGCCATTGTTTTAGTTGTAAAACCTAATGGTGATGTGAGATTTTGTGTAGACTAGGAAACTCAATGCTATTCACTGTTCCATATAAGTACACATAGCCTTTTTTGGATGATTTTTTGCATGATGCGAGAACGACATCATTCATATCCACAATTGATCTGAAGTCTGGCTACCATCAGATAGAAGTAAACCCTTCTGATAGAGATAAAACTCCTTTTGTTTGCTCATTTGGTACCTTCAGGCTTTAAAGAATGCCATTTGGGTTACGGAATGCTCCAGCAACCTTTCAAAGGCTCATGGACCACTTCCTTCTGTAAAAAGTAATCTTCATGGAAATGGACTTCCTTCTGTAAAAATGATCCTTTTTTTTTTTTTTTTTTGAATGACATCATAATCCTGTCACCTACTTGGGAGCAACATATCAGAGACTTTCCAGAAGATGTGAGAAATTCATCTTCTATGCCAATAGATCAAAATGTTGATTTGGATGCTTTCAAATAAAATATCTTGGCTGACACCTGATGGAATTGGAACTGATGTTGAGAAGATAGCAGCTATTCAGTTAATTTCATCTCCTGAGGATGTACGACAAATACAATCATTTCTACAAACATGCTCATGGTACTTCAATTTCATTCTGAACTTTGCTGAAACTGCCAGTACATTGAGCAAATCTTACAGAGAAAAAAACTATGTGATCTTGAGGAAGATAAGATCATATTTTTCAAACTCTGAAGAAATGCCGGAAAACTCTTTCAAATTCTGAAGTTAATCCACCTATCTAAAGCAGGCTCATTCATCTAAACCTTTCATTGTGACAACTGATGCATGATTATGCTCTTGGAATGGTTCTATTACAAGAACACAGTCCATCGGATGAACATCCAATGGCAGACTTTTAATTCTGCTGAAAGGAACTGCTCGACAGAACGAGAAGTGCTCACTGTTGTGTGGACATTAAACAAGTTCCGGAGATATCTTGAAGGCACTGACATAACAATAGTATCTGATCTTCAACACCAAGAACCATGCGAGTTAGATACTATCTCTCTATCTTCCTTCTAGAAGTCCGAGTGAAATCAGGAACCAACAACTTCAGTATGAAAAACTGAGAAAGGTAATCAGCTGTTTTGAAAATTCAGAAAAAGATGTTGACATTGCCAGTACATTCTGAATCAAGATGTTTTTTGTATAGATATGTCTGCACTCAGAGTAGAAGAAGCTCAGCTTGTAGTTCTAGTATATGAAAGAGTTTAAATTCTGAAACAATACTACGATGCTCCTTCAGCTGGCCTTTATGGTGCTAAAGAAACCTTGCATAAGACATCTAAAAGATACTGCTGGAAAGGAAATATGTTCATTTATTTCGAGCTACATCATGAATTCTGTTGAATGTAATGTGTAAACCCTCCAATCAGAAACCTTCTGGATTATTGTAAACTACTATGCCCAGCATTTTGAAACTTTCTCGAATCTTTTCAGAACCTTACCTCTAAGTAAGAAGATTATGTCACAAAGTAGGTTGAACTATTTTCACTTAGTGAAGCAACAAGCAACAGCAAAAGAGTGTGCGGTCGTATTGTATGAGGAAGTTGTTCTTCGGCATGGTCTGCCAAGGCATCTGATTAATGATAACAAAGCTCAGTTTATCAGTGCAGTTATGCAACAGCTGTTTTCCTTCTTGATATTCATCAAAGCTTGGCCCCTGTTGAAAGAAAAAAATAAGGATCTCGAGCTTAGACTAGCTGTTTTGAATGCTGAGAATCACATTTCATGGGAAGAAAAACTACCATACATATATTTTGCAATGAACAGAGCTAAATGTGAGACTACATAGCAAAGTGCAGCATACCTTCAGTTTGGTAGAGAATTGAGAAAGGTGGATTATGTCAATTATGATGTTAAAGGTATTATTGACAATAACAATTTTGTGCCAGATATAACCCCATACTTGAGAAGATTTGCAGGTTAGCGGAAAGAGATTAGAGAAATAGATGAACAAAATGAATGGAAGAAATATGCTGATCGTTGGAGAAAATATAGTCCCCAGTTCTTACCCAAATATGAAGGCTAGGTCACTCTCCATCCCATTAGTAAAGCATTACAGTCCAATGCAGCCAAGAACCTAGACATGACGGATTTTATATTATCCCGATGCAAAAATTTCCATCCATTAATCCAATAGCAAGCACCAGGAAACCTAACAAACAAATAGCAGTCTATCACCCCTCTGCTGTTATACTCTATGGTTTTTTTAATGTCAGCCCAGTTGAACCTGTAAAGAAAAGAGGAAGACCCCGTAAGATGTAAGCCAGTTACGTTGCAGTCTCCACAGATTGAAATTGACAATGAGGGGGAGGATGTAGCTAGTCAGGACAGTTTTACCTTTTTTATGATTCAGTGGCAACAGTAAAATAGTATTTTGCTTTTATATTTTAAATCAAGGAGCCAGTTTGGGATTTGGATATTGAATTGCGATGGAATGTTGTATGGCAATGCTCAAATAAGTGTTCTTATTTTGTACATCTGTTAAGTTTTTAGATGTGATTTAGATTTTAAAAAAATTTAGCATTGAAACAATTATATTTTGCTTGTATCTTTGTTTAATGAACAGACTAAAAATCTCGGTGTTTTGCTGTTTGCACCATTGGATAGAGCATAAAAAAATTCTAATGAACTATGTATGAAATTTTAATGTAATTTCTTTCTTTTCTTTTCTTTTTGCAAAACTCTGGATTTTTTCAACCAATAGACGTAACAGAATCATTAAAGTAATATAATAAAATAAAGGAGATAAAAGAGTGCTTATTCTTTGTTGAAGAAGGATTTTTCAAGTGAGTAATCTTGCCATTTAGATTAAAAATATGAAAAAAAAATATAAAATTTGCATTCTTCTAAAACTCATAATAATTGATTTAAAAGTGGAAAAGTATATCGTATAGTTTAATGGGACCAAGAGATTAACGACACCTTTCTAAAATTTATCTAAAACTTTATAGTCAACTTTATAAATTTATCGAAGGCATTCCCACTTTTGTTATTCATAATATAAAACTTTCTTTTGAGCACATTGAAATTCATTATACAAAGGCAGATATAAATTTTGAGGTGTGTCAGCTATTAGCCCTCTAGAGTGTTATGACCGGCTTTATCTGGTCATCAGAAGTTTTGCTACTTGCCATATATTAGCTCATAATTAAAGATATTAATGAATGTAAGTTTATGAAAATACAGACTAAAATAAGTAATTATACAAACTCGGTTAATAAATGCTATTTAGATACCGGTCTTCATGACCTATCTAAAATCCTGTGCCTCTCAGAGGGTTAAAAAAGTTACTTAGATTGGATCCTCTGGAATGTTTTGCACTTTTTTAATGATAAATACAAATGAAGCAGTACAAAAATACCTGAAAGTTTCATTAAATTTAATTTTAATATATAATTTTTTGCTATTTCTGTGGCAACTGGAAAAATCCTTTTTTTAAAATGTCAGATTTATTCATAAAGAAGCTATAGAGGTGCTCTTTGGTAGTATTCAAAGAAGTGAACTTTGGCCTATCAGATAATTTTTAAATGACCTAAAGAGCTCAAAATTTGTGGGGGGCAAGGTCTGGTGAATAAGGCGGATGCAAAGTATCTTAGCCATAAATCTCTGACATTCACTGAAATGTGGGGCTGAGCATTGTCATGATAAAAGACAGTACTGATGATTAGTCAGTTCTGGGTGTAAAACTAGCATTTCTATTCACAACTATTCCTGCATTTAAAATTGCCATTTGAGAAAAGTATGTCGTAGAATTTATTTTGTAATTTGGTGACGAAGATTCATAGTATGCAGTTTATTCAGTCCTGCCATAAACAAAGCATTGCTTTTTTTTTTCATCAAAAAGGGGGAAATGCATCCCCCTTTTTGCTGTTGCTAAAGGAAATTCTTTTGGCTTACTCCATGATCTTTTTGTTCTAACATTATGTGTTAGCATCCACTTCTCATTTCCATTAATGAGTCATTTCAAAAGAGGAGCTTCTTTATTTCTTTTCAGCCAGGAATCACATGTGAAAACTCAAGCATGAATATTCTGCTCTCTTAAAATACAGGGTAGATATGCATTGTGACTGCCTGGTGGCAAAGTGGCTAGCACGTTGCGCAGCTGCACCACAGGTCCGGTGTTTGATCCCAGGGCTGGGCAAGGCTGACTTAGCCTTTCATCCTTAAGTGGGTCAATAAAAACAAGTACCAACTTCCCTTGGGGATTAAAGATGGGGGGTCCTGTGACAAGCTGACCACTTGTCTAGGGCATATGCTAATGAACTTCGGGGCCCAAAGGTCAAGAAAGCAGAAAAAGGGCACACCAGGGCTCTCGTGCCACTGAGTGTACACATACATTGTAGTAACTTGCATATCCAGTCTTCTTCAAATGATCATGCACTGTACTTTTTATAAAATTTAGCTTGTTTGATAGTTCCTGAACTGTACAACATAGATTTTCAGTAATAGTTTTCTTTAATAGGTCTTTTTTTACAGGGGATGGTTGTCTAGACCAAGCTTGAAATTTGAGGGTAAAATTTTTTCACTTAAACTTTTCAAACCGCCTTTGAACCGTGTCATCAGAAACATCATTTTCCATTTACAACAAAAATTTGACTAGCATTTTTTCAAATAAAAAAGGATAAGATGACAAAAATGAGCTCTTCGGCTTTCCATTTGTAAGCACTGCTCTGAAACAAAAAGTTATGCTGCAACACAATGTTAAACTGGCAGAAAACACACATGTTAAACATGACAGAAAAAACTGTGCTTAAATGTCTGCTTCAGTAAAAGTTGGTCCTTATCAGCAGTAACAAAATAATTAGAAGTAAATGTGCTTCAATTTTAAAAATTGCAGAACTTTCTGAAGGACTCAGTATATTCAAATATACTTGGTGAGGGTTGCAAGTTGACAGGTCTCGATCCTTAATTTGAAAACCACCTGATTCATCTTGTGAGAAATACATGCTATATAAACTGCTAAAAGAGTAGCATTATTCTTGTTTCCTGCCTGAGTCTTGGCATCTTTAACTGTTTTCCTTTTCTTTAAATAAAATCAAATTGGTTTAGAGCCTGTTTTTAACTTTGGTCCTCGAAGTCTGCCCATATGGTCATCCCGGGGTTCCACAGAATAAAATACAAATTACTGTATATACCATTCTATACCTGAAAGTTTCTAACATTTGGAAACTATATGGTCTGTCAATTTTCTCGCAAGATAACACTTTATAAAATTTGTTACTCTACTTATGGACTTCCCACTCTAGTGCTAGCAACAAAACAGAGATCTAAAGCAATATTATTGTGGCATTTCTTGCTGTTGTTTCTCTGCTCATCTGTCACCGCCGAGCTTATTAGCAAGAAATATAGTGAACTGTACAGTGGTGCTTTAAATTAAAATTCAGTTTACTTCTACATCTCTGAATGAGAAAGGAAATTGACTTGATGTATGTGCCAATGTCAGGCATAAGCTTATGAGTATTACATTGAAACTGCACAGTTTTGCAAGAATCGGCAGGTTCATCAATCTCATTAGCGTGAGACACTTACTGAATTTTTAATTAATGACGTAAAGATTATCCAAACTCTTAACAGCCTTGAATTATTAAAAATGAATATGAATTTTCTTCTGTTAATTTAATTAACATTGATATAAAATTAAATGACTTTTGACTAACTGTATTTAAAAAATGCAACTATACTGGTAATAACTCTGAAGAGGACAAGAATAAGGTGGTCCACAGAACATTCTTATTTATAAATATGGCTCCTACTTGAAAGAAATTTGAGAAATGCAGGTTTAGAGCATTGTAAATGTGCGAAATTTACAAAAGATAATTGTTTTTGTTCCTGCTATCTTATAATGCGAATGTGACAACATTTTCCTTCTGTTTTTAATGTTTTATCAGTTTTTCTGCAAAATGTTTTTATGGAACATTAAAAGTTTTAAAAAAGGCAGAGTTGGCAGAACATAGCTATTAAAAGAAGTAGAGATAATTAATCTTATGAAAAGTCATCATTAACAGAGGCTTTTGTTTGCAAAGGCAAGCTACATAACCAAGAACCTGTTTGAACTCTGGTTTTGCTGTTCAAGATAAAAAATTTAAAATGTAATACCAAATGGGTTAAACATTTGGTAACTTCGAAAAATCAATAAATTAGAGCATTTGATGATTTTAACAATTAAAATTGCAGCATTCCAATTTTTGGAAACTTTAAAAACGATCAGTGTGACCAAATACTTTCCCAGAAAGTAAATTTTGAATTTCATAAGAAAATCGTAAAGATCAATTTAAAGTTTTTAAACTTAGATGTATGTTATTTGATGTGTCACTTTCTAATCAATTCCAAGAATGTGATATACTGTTGAGGTTTGATCCTTGCTAATTGCTTTTGAGCTCAGGGTTATGACTAAGAGCCAGAGTACCCAGTTACTGAAAAGCTCCTATGTCTGAGAACTTTGAGCTGGAATAATATACATATTCCCAATTGGTGCTTTAGAAGATAGTTCTTGACCTTTTGTAGCTCAGGTTCTAAAAGGAACTGTAGTCACAAAAGTAATATAATCATGAAATTTAACCATAACATAAAGGAGACGCAGTATAAAATCCAAGATCCGGACTCATTGGGACTTCAATTCTAGATTTGGAATTTTTCCGGGCATTAGCTCAATCAATTTAAATCTAATAAGATGGTATGCAGAAATTATAAAATTAAAAATATGAAACCGTGTTTTATGAAATAATGAGCAAATTTATGATCTAAAGGGTATCAAAATTTACAAAAAAAAGGGGAGGGAAGTTATATTTAGTTGTTTACTTTACTAAACATTTCTTTTTAATGTAAGTTGTTTAAGTTGCTTCATTTTGTGTGTTAATGTTGTCTCTCTAATTCTATAAACAGACATAACTTCTTGTTCAGTTACAAAGTTTCATTGTTCAAGTCCTGTTATTGCTGTTGAGAATTGTGACTAACTTGTCAATCAAAAATTTTTTTGTTTTCTGTAAGCTCTGTGTCACTTTCTTCACTATTGGTAGCAGTATTTTCTGGGTTTAGAACCATACTACAGATTTTGTAATCTGTTAATTGACTAATGATTGGGGCATTGTCATTGCAATGAAAAACTTCTGTTATATCATCTTCATTTATGTTTCTCCACATTTCTTTACAAAATCCATTAACTGGAAAATTTCACCTTTGGTTTGTAATATCTGAAAACCTTCAAATTCGTGGTTATCATCTTCCTTATAGTCATCATGAAATATGGTAGCTGACCATAAATTATTCCAAGCACTCTGGCGATGCTTGATACAGCAGGTTTTATGCTAAAATAGCACCTTTTTGTTTCCTGGACGTCGAAACATGCTTTCACTTTGTAGATCCTGTTGCAGCTCCAGAATTAGAAACTCTTTTCGACATAATCTAAGTTCAAGCTTTAAATTTTCATAAAATTGCTGTAATAATAACAGTTTGCAAAAAATAATAAACTGGATCAAATTAGAAGTTTAAGGAACAGCACAATATGCTATAGGAACTGAAATTCCTTAGAATCAGTAAAGTATAATTTTAGCCTAATAGCGTCCGCTATACATTATTGGCTATGTATGATGAGATTGGCGACGAAAGACAAGTAGTTCCGCTAAATTTTGTCTTGCTTCTATCACGTACTGAATTAAGCCTGAATTCTATTAGTTTAGTTATTTATTATAACCCATGTCTATTTCTTGCACATTCTTAAAGTTAACCTTTTTGAATAAATAAACTATATATACTTAATTAAACTATATATACTACGTACTATATATTATTATCGACAACCGACGTTACATACCACCTGATACAGTCTGTTCGGAACCTAAATTCTGCTTTAAAACACTATTTTTACTGCCCCTGAACTTTGGATCCCAGTGTTTTCCCTAAATTATAAAAAAATTGTCATCCCTTAATTTTGCCGCCCAGTGCTTCTCAAAATTCCAAAAATTTTGTCTTCCCTAAATTCTGCCGCCTGGTGCGGCCAAACGAGGTCTGATGCCTTTTCTGTGTTTATGTGAATAACATATCAGTTATTCTTAATTCAAATACCACTAAATGTAACCTTTTGGTCTCTGAGTTTCATTAACAAAATTTGTTTATTAGCGTATAAAAAGAAATTTTTGTTAAATTTTTCCTCGTCAGCATTTCTTAGCATATTTAAATTAAATCTATAATCATTGCCAAGCATAATGACAGCATAAAAGGTTGCCACACTCTCTGTTATTCAGTTACTAATAGAAAAAAAAAATGTTTAGACATTGCTGCATGAGTCATTACTCAAGTTGTCATATGTTGATAAACATGGGGTGCTGAGAGCAAAATATAATAAATAATGATTCACCATGTTGTCATCAGAGATATAAAATACATGTATGTGTAAAATCAACAATGTCTCTATGTAGAATATTTTGGTTTGAGATGTATGCCAACCAGATACACAGCTAGGGTGCCAAATTATTGATCTGACAAATTTATGCTAAAATGATTGTTTCTTCAGTAACAAGGTATTTTATTTAGTGCCTAAGTAAAATTAATTAAGCAGCTCTCTACATGTTTTATTATGGGAGGAAAAAATCAGATGTGTATCCATAAAGCATACTACTACAACAAAAAAAAAGTTGTGTAGGGGCTTTGAGATCCGGATTTTAGATCATTGCGAATATTGGACGTCTGGATCTCGGACTTTGTACTGTACTGTATCTTAGAATTTGAGTTATGGAAGTGAAATGAAACATTTATAGCCTTTGCTGATATTATTCAGTTCATATTAAGATTAGTTTATGTATGCATCCCAATGATAAGATTTTTGCTGGATTAAATTGAAGTAATCATGATTCAAGTTTTGAACATGATGAGCCTTCTGAAAATGATCACATCTCTGTCTAAGATAAAATTAAGAATTTCTTCATAGGAGATTGCAGAAAAACTTGATGATAAAAAAGAAATTCTGTTCTGAATGAATTTTTTTATCAGAAACTATTCAGTTGAGATTAGCGTGATATTTGAAAAATACAAGGATAGAGATTGAATTACATCATCATCTGTGAACTAATTTTTCAATTCAATGCCTCGATGAAATAAATAAATAAATAAAAATAAAAAAAAATAAAAAAAAAAATTAGAAAATCCATAACAAAGCAAAACTAAGTAAGGGAAAAATGTCCAAGTAAATTTTATGCCAAATCCTCAAATAGCAATAACCCAGAGATTTAAATAATGTGAAGAACATTAAAGTAATCATCCTAACTTGATTGGATCCGGCATAAAAATTATTATTATTATTTTAAATCGCAGGAGAACTAAATATTTGAAAAAGAAACTGTTAAAAATTATTAAGCTTTTCAGATATTTGAACAATGCAAGAACAAGGATAAAGCTTAATGCCACATGGACTCTTATTTAGTTGGTGACAGAATGCTGAGATGAATATTTGTCCCAAAAAAGTGAAAGAAAAATTTACCAATAAATAAGTTGCTGAAAGAGAGGAGGGAAGAAAAACTGAAAAGCTTTCTTTTCAAAATTTATATGTAGACACATACATACGTGCATTATATGAGGCGTATTCGGAAACTAAGTACCGTTTTGAAAAAAAAAAAATAGTAAAACAATTTTTTCGAATCCAATTTTATTTTTACATGAAAATACATGTCTTAAACTATTTTTCAACATAGTTTCCGCCAATGATCAAACAGTTGTCATAGCGGGTGATCAGTTTTTGTATACCATCGTCAAAGAAACTTCCAGCCAGTTTCGATAACCACGACTCCACAGCATTTTTCGTGTCATCGTCAGATCCAAAGCGCTTGCCACCAAGCTCGCGCTTCATGTGCAGGAACAAGTGATAGTCGGACGGCGCCAAGTCCGGGCTGTACGGCGGGTGATCAAACTGCTCCCAATGAAACTGTCGAATTAACGATTGAGTGACACCAGCAGTATGGGGCTGAGCATTGTCATGGAGCAACACAAGTCCTTTACTGAGCATTCCTCTTTGTTTGTTTTGAATGGCACGCCTTAGTTTTGTTAAAGTCTCACAATATCGTGCCGCATTAATGGTTTCACCTCTGGGAAGAAATTCAGTAAGCAAAATGCCTTACCTATCGATTTTTTGTGATGACATTGTCACTTTGAACTTTTGTTTTTTTGGAGAATGAGTGTGTCTCCACTCCATCAATTGTTGTTTCGATTCTGGTGTGAAATGACACACCCAAGTTTCGTCACCTGTCACAATCTGGTTTAAAAAGTTTTCTCCCTCATCACTGTACCGCGTGAAAAATGTCAGGGCATTACCAAGTCGCTTTGTTTTGTGAACATCAGTGACCATTTTTGGAACCCATCGGGAACACAGTTTGCGATAATTCAGGCGGTCAGACACAATTTCGAACAAAACAGTACGTGAAATTTGTGGAAATGCCTCTGAAAGAGTTGTCATTGTGAAGCGTCTGTTCTCATGAATTGCTTCATCAACTTTCCTTACCAAATCATCGGTGACAACAGAAGGCCGACCTCTCCAAGCCTCGGCGTGGACATTTGTTCGACCCGCATTAAACATTCTTACCCACTTTCTCACCATTCCATCACTTATCGCGTATTCACCATAAACTTCTGTCACTTGACGATAAATTTCGGCTGGTTTAACATTCGTCGCGTTCAAAAATTTAATCATGGCACGAATCTCACAGTCAGCGGGAGAACTAATTGTCTTAAACATTTTGAATGTGCACAGCAAACTGAAAATACAACATAGAGCAACCAAAATGGCGACAATTGAAAGTCAGTGAACAAGAAAGACTAGTGCGCATGCACGGAATGCCTACCACAGCGCTGCGACGGCGCTAGAATGAAACGGTAATTAGTTTCCGAATACGCTATGTATATACAAGGTTTATCCAAGAAGGAATGCATCACATTGTTTTCTGATGTGACTGTCTGTCACATAGTGTTTCCAACAGACGGGAGTTATGGTGGGGGACTTTGGAAATACAGCATTTTACGCAGCAGTTGTCTACAAGCTTCCAGAATGTCATGGTGCGCAGCTTAATGAACCCCTGTGTGAAAGTTTCATAAGAGTTGTGATAGAAAAATTCTTAGAGTGGCGATACATTATCAGATTTTGCATTGAGATGGGCAAGACACCAGGTGACACTCGGAGGATTCAAGAGGCCTTGGGTGATGACTCTTTGACCAAATCCTAATTGGCTAAGTGGCACAAGATGTTTAGAGAAGCCCGTGAGAATTTCACAAATTAAGCCTGGTTTGGAATCATATGGTAACAGCACTGAGACCCGAGTGTGCAAGTTACTGAATTCTGGCCGAAGAATTAGTGATCAGTTGTTGGTAACACATTAAACATTTTGAAATAATTGAAACAAAAGGATCGACATCATCAAGAGCAAGATCAAGGATTCATGGATGCTTCAGCATAAACAACACTCCCAGCCACACCACCTTTGTCATCCACAATATCTGACCTGGATTGGAGTTACAACAATTCCACAAGTGCCTTACAGTCCAGACTTGACCAAAAAAACTTTCCACCATTGATAATAACAAAATGACTTCTGTGAGGCTTTTAAAGGACATCTTCTTTGAGGACTTCTAGGAGGCATTCCTTACGAAAATCTTGCTGGCAAAAATGTTTTGATGCAGGAGGGTCATACTTAGAAGATTTTGAAGTGATTGTATCAATCTGATCAATAAACACTAAAAACAAAATTTTGACGTATTATATCTGGGACATACCTTGCAGATAGAGAGAAAGTGAGGTAAAGAAAGAAAATTAAGATATGTTAGTTTAATAACCAAGTAAAAAATAATCTATTCATTCCAATACTGGATAATTAAGTGCAGTTTGCAGTATTAATTTAAGAGTAGTAATTTCTACTAACATACCTTAAAAATTTTAAAACTTCCTAGGTACAAGAAGCATATATGATAAGAACAAATCAAAAATTGTAATTGTTTACAAAGGGAAATAAAAAATAAAAAAAAAAAGGAAGAACCAAATAAACAGGTGAAAAGCAACAAAGTTCATAACTTATAAGCTAAAACTCTGAATGGGATGCTATTATCTTGATTCCATTCATTCTGAAGGAGATGGCCAAGTTCCAATATAGGAAATCCAATGCATTTCTGAAAATTATGAGGTGTTTAAAAATTGTAATTCCCAATTCAATAAATAACTTTATCTACCATGTAACTCTATGTCCAACATTGTTTTGGAGTTCAAAAACAAAATGTAAAAAAATAATTTCTGCATGTATTATGTAGATGGAAACAAAAATATTTTAAAACTCAATGGACATGTAATTGAGCTTTTTAAATTTGAAAAAAGTGAAAATTGTACTGAGCTTAAGTAAGCTAAGTTTTGAACCCTTTATTTTTTAATATAGAAAGAAATAAGAAAAAAAAAATATGTATACAGCAGACTTTTAAAATAATAAAAATAGAAATTTTTTACAGTAAAAAACATTTTAATCAGTGCTTATGACAAAATATACAAAACAAAAAACAAATAATAATTAAATAGGCTAATATCTTGATGAACATTTGGAATGCATATCTAGAAAACAAATGTTATGTGGAGCAGTGTTAACTGGGGTCTTCTCAATACATCAGAATCAGAGTATGTGAACAAAAATATGCAAGATTTATGGTTTTTATACATCACCTCAAATTTGAAAGGATTAAAAAATAGGATTAAATGATTCTTTTATTTATAAAAAATTCTGAAGATTGTCGATCAGAACGAGTGGTTTAAAAAATTTTAAAGTACCATAATGAGTTATCAGATGAATTCATCAATCAGTGTCAAATATATTCATTGATGGACTCTATAGCCAAAATGTGAGTTAATTTGAGAAGTAAGTAATCATGTAGTATTGTGATCTACCACCCTTCATTAGTTATTTATTTTTAGATGGCAGCACTAAAATTTATTGTTTAATCCTTTCTTTTCCCAGCATTTTGCCACACATTCAAATTTTAAAATAGCGGTTTTAGTGGTGCAATTTAAGAAATAACTAAGTAGCTAAAAATCATAGAATGGAATCAAGATAATTGTTTATAAATCTGAGACTGTCAGTTTTTTCGTGTTTTTATATGTTACTAATGTGTTTTAACTATTTCTTAGATTTTGAATTATTTCTCTTCAAATATTTTTATGAAATACACGACTTTGTATATGTACAGTATTTGTACCTTTCATTCTCTATTCAGTTGTGGTATATACTTAGCATAATGGTGCAAATTATAAATTAAAAATTATTTAATTAGGTATTAAAGTATGTTCAGTATATCAAAGTGGAATGAAACCATTGATAATTTAAGCCATTCAAAAACTATTTACCACGAGGCGGGATAGTAGATTTTCAGAGTTGCTTTAGTTTTATTAATCTTTGTACATTAAATTGACAGTAAAGATCTGGATAAATTGCCTTTTGAGAAGTTTTTGTATTAGCACACTATTATAAATTATTCTAAATCTAGTGCTTTTTTAGTGAGAGATCAGATCATTGAATCAGTATGAATTTGTGTAGTATTTAGCGAGGTTGTATTGTGAATCATCATAAGATATTCTTCTTCCTAAACAAACAAAAAAAAAAAAAGCAAATTTAAACAGATTGGTAATTTTATCATGACATAAATTTCTGTGACTATTTTAATGAATTTTAAGAGATTTTCTATGCTTTTGCAAATATTAGTTTTTTGCATAGCTATATGAATTTCAGGTTTTCTTCCCTTTCATTTTAAAATTTCTATTTGATACAGGGGTGGACAAAAATATGGAAACATCTCGTAAAATGCATGTTTGAACTGAAATATTTATTCTTTCAAAAGCTGTTGGTGGCACTGATATGCTTGCTCACTGAAGCCATCTGTGCAACATCCTCAATATGTTGCGAGTGTCATTCATCATCGAGACAGTGTTCTGTGCAGTTGCGTGTGCATCATGTCGGAGTGAAATGAATTCAAACCTAGGAGGCAAATCGTTGGGGTTCGTATGGTAGGTTCCATAATTGGTTCGTATGGTAGGTGATTTTGGTTATGGAAGCATACACCTAGTGTATGCTTCCATAACCAAAATCACTAAAGTGTTTGGTTTTACAAGAGGCACAGTATGTAAGATTTTTAACTTATATAGGAAATCCAGAAAAACTGCATCCACTGACTCACAGCGCAGACGAAAATGTATGTGGAGTGATCATGACAGACAGTCATTGAAGAGTATTGGGATAAAAAATTAGAGGACTACAGCCACAAAAATGTCACTGAACTGTATGTCACACTCACAAACCCTGTCAGCACGAAAACAATACGAAGGGAGCTCCACAAGCAGGTTATATTGAGGTGAGGTGCAATTCAAAAGCTTCTCATCAATGATCAAAATGCGTGTAATGGGAGAAAGTGGTGCCAAAGTCATAAAATCGGGACTGTAGAGCAATGGAAGACTATCATTTGGTCCGATGAGTCTCACTTCACACTGTTTCTGACTTCTGGGCGAGTTTACATCTGGCAAACGACATTTCAAGCACATGATAGAGACTCTTGCCAAGAGTGAAACATAGAAAGGGTTTGGTCAGCCATATTGTGGTATTCCATGGGACACACCATTACTGTGCAAGGTCACATTGCTGCCAAGGATTATGTGACCATTTTGGTTATCATGTTCATCCCATAGTACAAATTTTGTCCCCCAATGATGTTGCCATATTCCAAGACGACAGAGCTCCTGCGCATTCAGCTCACATTGTTCAGGACTGGTTTTCTGAGCATGAGGGTGAACTTTCATATTTACCATGGCCATAACAGTCACTAATAATTGAGCCTTTGTGGGCCATTTTTGAGATAAATCTGCGTGAGTGCTATCCACTGCCATCATTGTTAAATGAACCTGCCAGTATTTTACAGGAACTGTGGTACAAGATTTCCTTGCAAAGTGTACTATATATCCATTCTGAAAGGATTGCAAATTGTTTTGAATGCCAACGGTTTTCTTACACCGTATTAGTCACAGCAATATGTTTTTATTTGGGTGTTTTCATATTTTTGCCCAACCTCTGTATATTAGACTAGTTTTTTATGTTTAAATAACTGAAAAAAAATTCTACTGAAAGATATCGTAAAATAATCATATTCCGGAATTAAAACTGGATATTAAGCCTTAATTTAATACCTCGCAGTTTTTCTAGGTTTCTTGTGTAGTGACGTATTATTTTCTTAAGTTGCACTAAGTAGAGTTCCATTTTTCGGTACTGATGAGCAGTTTTAATATACAGTAATGCTTTTTTTTTCTAAATGTAAAAACATGCTGTTTAATGAAATCTATGTATATGCAATTTTCACAGATTTATTTACTACTAGCCGCTGCACGGCCAGCCTTCGTCTGGCTTTTAAGTGTACCGGGGAAATGCCTAAAGAGAACACCAAACATTAAATTTGAAAACTGCACAGAATTTTACTCTGCAGAACAATTTTATCGAAAAAGAAACAAAACAACAACGAAACAAAAAATTCAGTTAAAAATGCATTACATATAAAAAGCGTACAATGAAATAAGCAATATTAATTATCCTAATAAATAAATTAACCAACTTCCTGCTGTCTTCTCTAGACAAACGTCCAGTATCCAAGAGAAACATTAAATTTAAAAACTGCACAGAATTATCGCCCTCATTTTTCCGGGTGGCAATAGTGCTGATATCAGCAACAATGGCTGCGTGCCATTGTTCTTCATATAATGAGAGAAAATCATCAATTTGATACTATTTCATAAAAAAAAAAAAAAAACTCATTCGAATTTTGAAAAATTTATGTGCACTGGCTCTTGTCTAGATGCATCCTGTGTACCAGATTTCATAGGCCTGGGTCTATTAGCTTACGCGCAGTACGAACGAAAGACACCTACACACACAGAAAAACTCGTCCTTTTAAATATAGATCTATAAATTAATTAAACAATTTACCTTTGCAAAAAGAAACAATCCTTCAATTTCTTATTCAATAGAGTGAAATCTCGCTTTGCTATAGCCCATTATGTCTTAAAATGACGCAATTTCGTCAGAAAACATAAAATTAAAAAAAAAAGAATCTAATTCACATTTTGAAAAACTCGCTTCGAGGTGCACTGACTCATGCAAACAAATCATGCAAAACTTTTCAATATCTTACAAACAGTGAAATAAGCAAAAAATAACATGAAAGAAACTCAAAAAACAAAACATTTCGCGCAGAATTTTACTCTGCAGAACAACTTTATCAAAAAAGAAATCAATAAAAATGTATTATATATATAAAAAATGACAATGAAATATGCAATATCCCTTAATACAAATATTACTTATCCTAATAAATAAATTAACCAACTTCCCTTTGCAAAATCTTAAAACTCAAATGGTATAAACAGATTAAAAAATATCACGCAAAACTTTTTTATAATTAAAATTATATATAATTAAAACGTAATATTACAATGAAATGAACAATATCCCTTGTTACAAATGTTAATTATCCTAATAAAGTAATTAAACAATTTACCATTGCAAAAAGAAAGAACTTTTTAATTTCTTAAACTTTTCAGTCTCTTAAAAACAGTAACATAAGAAATACGATGAAAAAGTGTTGCCAAACCGAAATTTTTAAAAGAATGAAACTATTCAAAATTATGCAATTTCATCAAAAATCTATCAACGACAATAAGAAAGAAAATTTGTTGCCAAAGCTACATTTTAAAATATCTGAGATGTGAGAAGTGTATTCGAAAGCTTCATTTAAAAAATTTAAAAAAAAATACAAAATATTATTATTTTTCTAAAATTCTTTTTTTAAAAGGAGTCGAAAGGATTAAAGTTCAACGTGTCTAAAAATCAAAGGAAAATAAACAGCACATTTTTAAAAAAAATTCCGCTGAAAAGGTGTTAAGCTCACCTTCTGAAATAAATTCGTATTTAATCGATTTATTGAAATACGAAATTTATTTTAAGTTCGTAAAATAGCTAAGTGTCTACGCTTCACGACGATGTAAAAATGAAATGTATAGAGTGAAATCTGGCTTTCTTATAGCCCATTATGTCTCAAAATGACGCGATGTGGTCCCAAAACATAAAATAAAAAAAATTCGAATTTCGAAAAAATCGCTTCGAGGTGCACTGGCTCTTGTGTAGATATACCTGTGTACCAAATTTTGTGGCCCTGGGTCTCTTAGCTTACTCGCAACACGAACGAAAGACACACACACACACACACAGACTCTTTGTTTTATTATATGTAGAGATTAGATGTAATGTATGTATATATTTATGCATCCAATATTCATTTACTTTTTTGAAAATCTTATTTCAAAGAGAAACAATCAATCACATAATCAGAATTTGACCCCAAGTTACATATTAGTTAATTGTATTATTATGCTGCCCAGTCAGTATAGTGGCTATTGTCCGTGGCTGCCATAGCAATGGAGCCAGGTTCAAATCCCGGAGAAGGCATACTTGTAACTGTCTGTCTCTTCATAGGAGGCAATGGTAGCCACTTACTAGGTGCTTCCATAATGAAATCTCCACAAGTTCCGGCACTTGTAGGCTTCCGGCAAGGCTAATGGCTATTAAATAAAGTCCTGGCCATTAAAAAGAAAAACATTATTATTATTATTTTGCAACTGGAGGAGTTTGGAAGGGCCAATATTAATGCTTAGCTGCTGCAAAATGAATAAATACTGCAGATCCTAAGCCATTAATGCTTTGTAAAATTTTGTAATTTTGCAACCAGTTCATGAATTTTACCATTCCCTTCCCCCCTCCCCACAGTAAAATTACTAACATAATCGTAAATTGTTCCTGTGTATGGCGTAGTTTGATAGTTAAAACATTAAACATTCTGTGATAAAAATATTAATAATAACATAAAAATAATAATTGTAACATATTTGCTAATCTAATGAATATAGATAATTTGAGTTCATAAAGTATTTTATATATTAAAACTAGATTTTATTAAAATAATTATAAAAACAAAATTAAGCATACGTTCATACTTTCACTTCTGCTTTATTTAAAAACAGTGTCCATTTTCTCAGTTTAAGTTTAGAATGGAAGTTAATAATATATTAGTAAATCAAAAAACTGTTTTCAGAACATTTTAAATCATGGTGTATAATTATTTGTTTTGCAATTTCTAGTTGGAAATAGCTGGCAAGAAAAATTTGTCCACAATGCCAAAAGACAAATCTAGTGTGGCTTCTACCTCTGCTGGGGATGAAGAAGTTGATGTTAAGCCAGATTTAAGTGGTATGATATACTGGATATTTGAAATACCTTTTTGAGTATTCATGTATTTGTCAAATGTATGTACTGTATTTTTAAACTGGCATAATAAGTATAAATATTTAAGACTTACCTTAGTCTTCAATACACATATTTTGTAAGACCCCACATTTAGCGCAACCACAGTTGCTGTATGTTTTTATGGAAATGTTTTGAGATTATGTTAAGTGCTTCCACAGAGCTTTTCAGTTTTCAAAATGAAGTCAAAAGTATTGTCACTTCAGGTAAGACTTTTGTTTCAGGAATCAAAAATAGTCTTCTAGTGCTGAATATAGCAAAAGTCAGTCACTTCTTTGCTAAAACTATTGGACAGTCATTGCTTTGGGGCTTGGGTAGAAACCATTCATTACATTAATCTAGCTGTGGTGTTTTTTAACATGTGTTCCAGAATGACTGTATACACAACTGCAATCACAGTTCTTGGGTATTGTATTTACAGTTTGTCTTTGGTTTTGGAGAATTTTAACCAATCCATGTGAAGGACTGTCATTTCTTATCTCGATCATATGCTTAAAGAGTAATTAATTATTAATTATAAGCTTGTTAAAAAATGTCTGGGATTCTATCAGCCATTTTTATCCAATTATACCATGACATGACACTTTCTCATACCTTTGTTTTGCATTGAGTGCATGTTGCATGAATTGGATAAAAACTTGTCTTCAGATCCTGAGCCACATATCTTAAATCAAAGCAGTCATCTTTAGTGACCTTATGGTTGTTTTTATTAAGTTTTTGTCACACTTGTTTAACATTATCACTAATTGGCCTGATTGAGAAATTAACCTCTCAAGAGCCATCTGAAGCACCATTTGCACTTCCAAGCAGGTTAGTCTCAATTCTTACCGGATTCAAAACACGGTTCAATAAAAGCACTTCAATACGTGAATAAATCAGCACATGAAGTAAAACTATTTACACGTTTATTTACAACATTAGCTATTTTAGAATTACTCTCTGAACGAGAGTTCAAAATCATTATTACCGACTCAGTCGGTTCTTGTAACAGTTCTACAGATCAGAGAGAAACAGAGTTGGCACAAAATATGCAAAATCAAATATTTACTTCAGCGCTGCCTAACGGCCAAATCGGCAGTCACAACACCATCCACCACATCATTCCACTTATCGTTGGACTGATTATGCGAAACTGAAGCATTGGTAAAACAAAAGACTTCATTGCAGTAGCAGTTTTCAGCATTTAAATGATTTTTGAGGCAGCTTTTCTGAGTTTTATTCATAATTGATTCTCTACTTTTGTTATGTTTTTAAATTCATGATAAAGTTACAAAAAAATCCTCTAAATTAAGAGCTGTAATCAACTAAATATTTCAATGAAATGTACATTGATTTCATTGAACACGTATGAGACATAACACTTTTGTTTATTTAATCTATGAAGTATTTGAGGATCTCACTTCAGTAAAAGATTAAAATCAGAATTTATTTTATTCCACAACTTTGCTCTTTTTAGTAGCTGAGTTTAATACTTTTGTCTTATTGCTCATTCTGTGAAGTGATTTATAGCACTGTTTCATTTCTGAGAAGTTTTTCACATCTTTGTGTGAATCCACTTTAGAATTTCAGCTTGTATTTATTACTGGTTTGTTAATTGTGAAAATAAAGTTCAGTATTTTTAATTCTCAGTATTCAGTAGTTTGTTTTATGCTATCCTTTCTCCAAGACTATTTCCTCCATTATTTGTTATAGCAAAAGAGTTATTTGTTTAGATTTACTGGAAAAATTACTTACATCTTCATTTTCATCAGTTTTTCTAGTGAAAGTAAATTTGATTTTATGCTTACATTAACTGTTATTTTATGCGCTACAAAAATAAAGTTTGGTTTGTGTTATTTCGGAATGTATCTTATAAAAAGAGAATGTGCATTTTTTAGAATTCGTTGATATTCATGAGCAATATGTAATAGTTAATATTTTGTAAGAATGATAAATATTGCCACTATTGTAAGTTTTAATAGTCACAATGCAGGTTATTTACAAGGTGGATATTCTTAAAAGTAAGAAAAAGCTCCAATGATTGCACAGTTTTGTGTGGTAAAAAAGGATGGCATTGTGTGGAACAAAAGGCAGACAACTGAAATTTCAGTACAACTTCTCATCTTTCATGGTCTGATGGGCAAGTAGGAAATGCTGTAGAGATCGTTAGAAATTAATTTTTGGGGGGGGGGGGGTAGGAAAGTTGAAACATCGTGCAATGCCCTTTTCAGGATTTGGAACTCCAAACCTTCTGACTTCAGGGGCTAGGTGAACACACTTTCCAATTACACCATGAAAATGTGCTGTAAGGAGGCAGAAAATTCCTCACAATTTCTTTCCACTTAAAAAAGGCTGTCTGGGAAGAAGGGATCCAGTCACCAAATCATGGTGGTGACAAATTATTGTCCACTGCATTTTAGTTCAGGTGTGATGGTAGAGACCGTTGGGAATTTTATTTATTTGCATATTTGTTTTGAGCAGGAAAGTTAAAACAACTAACACTGCCCACACTTCCAATTCTGGGATTCCAATACTGGTTTGATGTGCTTTCCAATTACACATGGTGAAGAGGGAGAAAATTCCTTATAATCTAACAACAGCAACAATGAGTTGGAAAATGCATATTTGCATTTTTGCTGTACAAAGAATGGTGGAATGTGTAAAATTGCATTTCCCCCCCAATGAATTTCTATGCAAAACTTTTAGACCTACGTTAATTTTCGTTATATCTAACAACATTCTGTCCTGACCATGCTATCAAGAAATTAACAGGCAACATGTCAGTCTGAAGCAAATGAGAAACTACTGTGAAAATTCTAAAATTCTAACTTTTTTCTTGTGAAGAAGAGGGTGATCTAAATTTTAAGTCAGTTTATCCAAACTCTAGGTTTAAACTATTTTAAATGTATAGGTTTTTCTTTATCATGTGGAATGGTTCTCAAAGTTCATAGTGATTAAAAAAAGGGATGCGTTTCTCCTTTCTAACTTTGAGCAATTAGGAGCTGCTTTTAAAAGAGTTGAAAATGTAATGTAAACAGGCTTATAATACAATAATTTCTGTTCTAAAAATTATTAATTAAACTAGGTGTTAATATTTGTAGTTAAGGAAAATGTAGGCCCTATCATAATTTTATTCATATTTTATATGTATTCTCCTTTGCCTGTTAAAACTGAAATACCAACAAGGACGAAAGATAACACAACGAAGGTTATTTTATCAGTTCATTTTATAATACAAGAATGAAGTCATTAAAATTTCAGGTACTTTTGGACTAACAAAATGTACACTATAAGTAGTATGGACGGGAACAGTAATAAATGTTAGGCATATAGTAAAAAAACTTTTGATGGCATTTTGGAATATTGCAGTCCGGATATCTGTAATTCATCTTGAAAGTTTATTCATAAAGTTGTACTTTCTGGAGATCTTTATTGTGTAAATAATCATAAACCAGATGTGTTCATTGAGGAAAGGATCTGCTGAATATAGCAGCCAAGGCAGAACTGTATCCTGCTGTGCACTGAGGAAGTGTTTGGGTGTTGAGTGCAACAGTGAGTTGTGCTTTGTCCTGGATGCAAAGATGTAAAAGTAGCTGTAGGGATCTCATGATAGGTCTTAACACAACTGTATGTAAAGATGATTGGTCAGATTGCCAGGTATATGTGTTGAACATGAGCATGACCAGTATCCATTCATGTTCCTTACCTCCCCCTTACCAAAAGTTCTGGTGTAAGACTGGTATGATGATGATATGCACATGC
Organism: Stegodyphus mimosarum; assembly: GCA_000611955.2. Lineage (NCBI taxonomy): Eukaryota > Metazoa > Arthropoda > Arachnida > Araneae > Eresidae > Stegodyphus > Stegodyphus mimosarum. The sequence continues at coordinate 608,194 of KK117023.1, forward strand.
CTTATCGTGATATTGCTGTTGGGGTGATGAAATACACTGGAACCTGTTTTTGTGTGATTATGCGGTCTTTATTCACAGCATTAAAAAAAAAAAAACTTTTTAATTGTGTTGCGAAAGCTATTTTTTGTAGCTACACTCAAACCTGTTTTTATGCGGTGAATAGGGACCGCATAATCGCACGAAAACAGTTTGGAGTGTATGATGAGATGAATGTGTCTTTCAATGAAAGGTATAATAAAAAAAAAGCATACGTAGGTGTTATTGTTTGATTTAGTGAGGTTGGTAAAAGCTTCAGTCATTGGTGTCTGATGATATTGAAAATATTTGACATCATTTGATGATTGAATTTGAGATAAAAGGAGGCATAACACTAACAAAATTATTAATGAATGTATATTACAGTCTATGGTAATTCAGCATCTTCCTATGCTACCCGCAAAAAGTGACATGGAATTTTTAGACAAGGAAAAGACTGATGATTCAGTTTAATCTTTAATTAGATTAGTTCAAAGTGTGGTTGTGACTACTGGGGAAATGGTCACTAAGTTGGTAAAAAGATGGAAAATGGATAAGTGAACAATTTTTATTTATTACTACAGAAATCAGCACTAGTTTAGATTAATGGAAAGCCAGATGAATACCCAGTATTAATGTCAAAAATGAAGAAATATTCAAATAGTAAGAAATTCCTATTTTCAAGCAATGAAAACTTTTTTCGACCTAGAAACAAAACATGGTAGCATGATAGCAAAATACAGTGGATCTTTTTGATTGTAGAAATCTATGTGGAAAATTGTCAGCACTATATTTTGGGGAGACGGGGATGGAAAGAAACTACTACTTAACCACTTCTCTGTCCTGAAAATCGCAAACATTTCATGCCATTTTTCTCTTCCAAAAATAAAGTTTTTGTGTCTAAAACTGGCTTCAGAGTATTTCTTTTCCCCCTTTCACCAACTGTGAGAAGTATTAAAATTTACTATTTAGAAGAATATTAGAATTTATTATTTATTTTACTATTCACTATTTAGAAGTTCTAATCAAATCTGCTTGAATTGTGTACCTGTCACACTGAAGGACGCTGAATAATGACCCCTAACGAGGACCATAAGACACAAAAGCAGGTGTATCCCTTAGAGCAGATATTTTCCCCTTTGACCGCACTTCTTGCACTCAACCCGCAAATCTATTGCAATCTGTTACAATGTAAATCTAATTTTTAATTGTCAAGTAAAAGCTTTATTTAAAGTAAAAATAAATAGCTAGTATTGCCTATTTGAAATATCCTTGAATTTTGTTTAATCTTGATGCTCTGTAACAAAAATAGTGATCAAATTATTTCTCGTATAGTTTTATATATTTAATTTGAAAAATTATTTTCTTTATGTGAAAAAAAAATCTTTCTCTCAACTTTTTTAATTGAGTTCCCCCCCCTTCTTTTTGTACTTTTCTACAGCAAAGAAAGTTTTAATTATGTGAAGTGCCTCTTTCAAAGAGTATGAAGGCAGTAACCATTTTTAGCAGTTCTCCTTGAATAGACTACTAGAGAAGTGACAATTCTTCCGAATAATGTACTGAAAATTCAGCAATGCTCATAATAAAATAAGCAGCAAAATTTTATCATTTTTAATTTTTAAAAATTATAATTATTGCAACTATCTTTATATTTCCATTAATATATTCCCTTAAAATCTGAAAGGTTTCAGATTTCAGTGGTCGCCTAAAAGAGTTAAGTTTTTTTATTATTCCGTTGAGCTCCCGGTCTACCTGTCTGCTGCACTTACTCCTACTAACCCCTCTTTTCCTTTTTAGCTTTATTATTAAGCAGCATTTTCTTCGCACTTATGCCATACACAATACAGCTACAAAATTACAAAAATTTTAAAAGCTGCATAGCTATAGTATTGCAAGATATTTTTAGAATTCCCAATTCCATGTAAAGTGTTGGCATACATAGTACAACCTATTAAACTATACATATTTTTTGGTGCACATCAATTAAATTTATTTGATGAAATTATTCTAACTTAATTAACTGATTCTTCAAGGCTAGTTGAAGATGACACCAAAAGTTCCAAGTGTTCAAATTTAATATCCCAATCAATTTTTGTTGTATGAGAGTTAAAGTTATAAGTTTTCTTCATAAAAAGTATAGAAATTTGCCAAATATAAGTATAGGAAGCGAGAGATCATACTAAAAGTTAGATTTCGTTATTTGTCGGGAACAAACAAACTACTTCTTATAATTTTATTTTTTCATTAGAGTATGAAATTTTCCCAAATGTAAGAATGAAAACTGGGAGATCGTATTAAAAGTTAGATTTCGTTATTTGTAAAAAATATTGTTTTTTCTAAATTTCACATTGCTAAAATGTGAACATTTTTATCACTTAAAACACTTCTGTATTTGGAAGTCTATGACTACAACCAGCCGTTGCGAACATTAAGATAGCTCAAGGACCCATAGCCTTACACCGGATAAGGCTATGGGTATATGTTTGGTATGGCTGACTGCAGTAAAAAAGGGAGATAAATAGTTATATGTTGTACTAGTAGTCCCATACAAAATTTCAAAGTTCAGTGTTTAATCATTTTTGAGTTATTTGAGATAGATAAGTGCATACATACAGACCTTACAAAAAAAATCTCTTCTGAATACATTTTACAATGCATTTTGGGAAAAAAAAGGGGGGAGTTGTTTATTCTGCCCTTACATACAGATGTCATTGAAAAAATTTAAGCAAACTTATTCCAGAGTGGTTAAAATGAATATTTTCTTTGAAATATTATACCCGAAATTCTTCACGATTACAATACTTCCTTTGCTTCGTACAAGCGAATAGAAGTAGTAAAATAATGTGCAAAGGGATGAGTACTCTCAAAGTGAAATCGAAACTCTTCACTCAAAAAGTAAAACTAAGCAATTCCTGAAGAAATGAAAATGAATATAGAAAATTCTTTATTTATATTACATTTATCATGAGGGTGTAGGTTATGACTTATTATTTATTACTGAATATGACAGGGTATACCAGAGTTTGCCTGAGAGGAGAGGCGATTTCGTAGAGTATTTTCTAATGGAAACTGGCTCGTATTTACGATACACATATCAATAACAATAATACATATCTTTCGTTTAGTGGGATGCATTGTTTGTATACTTTACTCATGAGTGCGTCGATCCTTTGCAGAATTTATAGCAAAATATTTACTGGGTACATTGGTATTATTACAACCACCTTGGTGCAATTAGGCAATTTTTTAAAGAATAAAAAGAATGGTAATTTCAAATCAGAGAAATTTATTTATTTCATGTCATGCATGTTATTAGATGTATATTTTAATTTTAGTTTGATATTTATCCCAGAAATCAGTTTATAAAATTACTTACAATTAGTTTTTTGTTTCATTGTTGCATTTATTCCGCATATCTCCCATATGTAATTATTCCAGTTTACAACAATCTTACCGGCCATTTCTAACTCTTTCAAGCAAAATTTGACATTCCTTAATTCTTTAATCCAGTAGTATATAAATCTGCCTCCTACAGGAAATTTCAGACGACAATTCTTGAGCCAAAAAAGTACATATTGTCGAAAATGCTTTAAGCAAAATATAATTATACATTTAGGAAGGCACTAAAAAAACAATATAACAATCCAAATTTCATATATTACTGTTTTTTCTTTTAAAATTCCAGAACTTTTAATGCTGTAGCTTCCTCAATTAATGAGAGTTAAAAAAATAGAAAGGTGTTGATTAAAAAGTGAAATAAACATATTAATGTTTAATGTACAAGTTTGGAAAAATGAAATATAAGTTTGAAAATTTTAGTTGAACAATATCATTCATAATTGGTTAATATAATCATAATGAAATTTAAAGTGAGTAATATATCCATCTGTGTAGGCAAAGTGGTAAAACAAAATGCATATATTAGGTATAACATTTCAATGCTATTCATACACTGGTGTGCAAAACTTAAGCAACAGCAGGGTTTTTTGCCATAACTCCACAAGAAATCAACTGAGAAACATGAAATGCAGAAATGAAGGAGAGTATTATGTACGTAAAAGATGACGAAAGCATCGGAGCTGAAAAAGGAATACAAGGCATACAGTATCGAATCAAACGAAAACAAGCTTTATTGAACGCATAGTATCGTGTCTATCCAAGAGGCAGAACAACAAGCAGATGTTCCTTAATATGGGATATGATGTCCCCTCACTGAAATGGTTGCTTCGCACCATTGCAAAACCAGCTGGTGCAACATTTCTTGCAGTAGGAGTGCCCATTTCTCAATCAGCATCTGTTTGAGTTGTTGGGTGTTCTCCGGAGGATGTAAGCGTGCTGCAATGCGTCTCCCCAAAGCATCCCACACGTGTTCGATGGGATTTACATCTGGGGAGTACGCTGGCCAATCCATTCGAGTGATATCTTCACTTTCCAGTAACTCCTCAACAGCAAGAGTCCGATGTGGACGTGCATTGTCATCCATAAAAATTAAGTCTGGGGCAGTGGCACCTCGAAACAGACGCACATGGGGAAGGAGTACCTCCTCACAATAGCGATCCCCGGTTACAGACCCTCTGTCGAAAATGTAGAGCTTAATTCGCCCGTTCAGCATAATGCCTTCCCAGACAAGAACTCCAGGACCACCATTACGGTGTCTTTCCTTGATGTTACTGGGATAAAACCGGGTCCCGACCGCTCTCCAAATCAAAACGCGTTGAGAATCGCTTCTGGTATTGAACCGAATCTCATCCGTAAAAAGGACATGACTCCATTGATCAGTTGTGCAAAAACTCCCATACAGTAAGATTGCCAGGTTTAGAACACGGGTCAAACTATTAACTCTTACAACTCAGCATTTGGTATGCATCACTTGAGGAATTGTTGTCCTAAATGAATTGGAAGTGAGAGGGAGCTATGTACGAAAAAGGTATTAAAAGGCAAATGCATATGAAAAGTTGAAATTTTATCTTTTGTATATATGTGAATGTGGGTATAAATTTTTTGACACCATTTGTTTGGGTACTTATGTATTATCCTGTGATTGTGAAAGTTGTCTAGAAGTTCATACCAGTCATTCCTGCAGAATTTTGAGCCACGCATCTGTATGCAATTGCTGGCTTTGCTTAGAACACTAGTACAAACGTCTGTCAGGTGATTGTTGAAATCTATTAATGTTTTGTCAGTCCTAATCTGCTGCTGTTTCCATCTTTTGACAAATGTTAATTCCTCCATCCAACTGTAAATGAACTGGAATGCAGTTGCAAATATGATTTTATAGCCCTTGAAATTATTTCTTTCCCCCAAAAGTGCAAGGAAAAAATTTAGCAATAACAGTTAATTTATATCCTTATTCATATAAATAAAAGGTCGCTTCTCAAAAATCAATCAAGGTTACATCAAATGGAAGTACAGATGTTACGAGTGCAAAGTAATGTCATCCTTATCCACAATTAGAGCTAAATCATACTGCTTGGTAACAGTTTCGCGGTCAGCTGGATAATATGTTAGTGTTGCTATTTGTTTGTATTTGTTTATTAATTGTCATTAACGTAGTATGTAGTTAATATATGTCTTCTGTTTCAGATATTTTAAGATGTGGTGCATGTGAAATGATTTTTTTCAATTTGGATGATTTTGTTGCACATAAGAGTGAAGACTGTGAAGTTTCAAAAAGTGGCAAATATAGTTCCGACGAAAGTGATGTTGAAGTAATTCGTCATTCCCCAAGTAAGATTAACATTGCAGATAAATGTAAACTGCATTTATATATTTTTATTGTTTTCTATTTATGGATGAGTGATTACTTTAAATTTTTTCGTATAACTTTTATGAATTAAAAAAGCTTGTGTAGGTGGCTAAAAAGCACTTTGAAACAGCATAATTATTACTTGGTATTGCCATAACATTGATGTTTTTATAATAGTTTAATTACAGAGTAAAATCTTTAAATAAAAATTTATCTATTCCAGATTTTTTTACTCATATTTAAGTTACTTAACTTCATATATGTTGCTTTCTTTAATATTCGTTATTAGTTTAAAGTAGTTTTCTCAGACCTCCTAATTCGCCACTCCCTTAATTTTCTTTGGTGATGTCGACATCTTTTATGCATACATAAACAGTTTAGTTAATATTATATATTTTTAGTTAATTTAAAAAAGCTTCTGTTTAGCATAGATTATGCCATTTTTTTAAAAATTAATTTTTCTAAATGAATACCATAATGTTTGTTGGATTGTAATATCCAACTGTAAGCTTAGAGTTTGACTTTTCCTGATGTGTAATTGAGGCTTGCTATGATGATGATGCCATCTGTCTCTTCCACTGTATGTATGTACACTGTGCAAAAAAAAAAAAAAAAAAA
>KK117023.1:614601-632900 GCA_000611955.2 Stegodyphus mimosarum
TACTGGGCTGATTGATGAAATTCAAACTGTGTTTTCCATGTTTCGAAAGCCCAACTTAGGATATATATTAGATTTATATATAGCTTTGCTCTAATCTAGGTATTTTGACACAAAATCAGACTTTTTCTGAAATAACATACCAATTTTTTTTCCATATTTAAGTTCTACGACTCAAATTATGACTAAATATTAAATTTTGTAAAATTTGGTGCGGAATTTATGGAGAAATCCAGAAATTTAACTTGCCGCATTTTTTACTGTTTGAGCCAAGAATAATTCATTTGGTGAACTTCTTAATATATGGTAACCTATTTTCCTTTCCTTTCCATTGTGTAGGAGTGGAAAAAAAGTTACATCATTCCTACCTTTTTACATTGTGTATGAGCGGAATAAATGTCACATCGTTCCTACTTTCAAATAATTTTAACAAAGTGCGTAAACCACATTTTCGTTATCATTGCTTTCAACAAGTATGCTAAATTTCAAAATGTCCCAGCGTATAAATTCATATATATATCTTTGGAAATATTATAATCTGGGCTCATTTTTCTGTAATGGTTACAAGTGAACACAAGAGAGTTTCAGCTCTGCCTAAATAAATATTTTCTTTAAAATGACTTTTTTGAGTTTTGAACTCTTAAGCGTAATTCGTGCAAGAACTGTTGAGCCTAATCGAAGGTAAGAACCGATCAATGTTCTATTAAGCCTTTTTTTAACCGCTTAATCTTGCTTTGGCTGTGACATTATGTCACATATAATATTATGTTAAAGTATAACATTATGTCACATTTGATGACTGTAGAAAAGCTTGGAAAAGACAATTTTGACATCTGGAAGCTACAAATAGAAGCTACTTGGATTAAAAATAACCACCAGGATTATGCGACTGGTAAAAAACTGAAACCTGCTGAAGGAACTAAAGACAAAAAAAGAAGTGGCTCCAAGCTGATAACAAATCTTGCACAGACATAATTTTTGACATTAATCCTAGTAAAATGTGCCATATAAAGCATAGTGACATCAAATGCTGTGTAGAATAAACTCAAAGCCATGTATGAATCGAAGAAACCCGCGAAGAAGGCTACCCTGTTAAAACAGCTTTTGTTTAGAAAAATGACTGGAAATGAAACGACGTCTGAACATTTGAACAGTTTCTTAGAAAGAGTTGTTAAGCTTAAAGAAATAGGAATTAACATATCTGATGATTTATTATCAGTTCTTCTGCTATACAGTGTTCTAGAAAACTTTTAAAACTTCAGATGTGCCATCGAATCAAGAAATGAAATACCCAGTCCCGAATCTTTGGGAATCAAAATACTGAAAGAGTGGAAAGCAAAAAAAGAGAAAGCATCTCAAGATTCACAAAATGTATGTTATACTGAAAATAATAAGAATCAAGAACAGAAGAAAAAGGGAAAAATGAGGGTAAATTCAAACAAAAATTTTTTTGTTTAAAGAAATTACCGCAACTTGAAGTGTGGTAATTGGAAAATTACTGTTTGAAAGTTGGGCACCAAGACATTTGAATGTAGAAAGAAAAGCTGATAGAAAATATATGCAGTCAAATAAGGGAAATCAAGGTTCTGTGATGGCTAGTTAGGAAGAACCAACTAGTTTGGCAGTAAATGATGCTTATCAACGGACTTCCTCATGGTGCATAGATAGTGACTCTATATCTCACATGTGTAATGACAGAAGGTCATTTTCAGAATTTCATCCTCGTACTAATTCCGGAGTTAAGCTAACAATTGACAAAGCAGTAAAAATTACAGGAATTGGAACTGTGCTTATAACACTACCTAATGCGAATGGAATAACTAACCTCACACTCAGAAATGTCCTGGAATTAAAATGTAATTTGCTTGTCAGCATCTAAAGCTACTGCAAATAATCGTTCAGTGCTTTTTTACTGAATGGCATGGTAAAAATAATAGAATCAGGTGGACCTATACTAGTGAAGGCTCTTTATTATATATATTTTTCTTTTATGGGCTCTTAGAAGAAAATGTAATGTAGATGAAACAGTTCGAAAGAGAAAAGCTTGATTAGTTGTTGGAGGAATTACATAGAAACCTGCAATCGATTTAATGAAACCTTTGCTCCAGTAACCAGAACAAGCTCTAAGATCTGTGATTACGTACAGTGCTGAACAAGACCTTATTCTGTATTAATTATATTTTGTAATAATGGCTCATGTTAATGGAAATTTAAAAGAAGAAATTTTCATGGAATAAGCCAAAATAATCGTGACTATGTTTATGTTTTGCAAAATTCTCTCTATAGTTTGCAGAATTAAACAGAAAGCTCAAAAATTTTGGATTACAACCATTGCAATTAGATACCATACTTTATGGACTACAACACACATTTTTTTTTTCCCAAAAAAGTGTCTAGTGTTTGATTTAAAATTCCCTCTAGTCTTAAAAATGGCCATATATTCGATGCTGCAGGAAACCTATCTGTATCTGGCAGCATTGGATTCCACTAGCAGGAACTAGCAAAACTGTCTCCCTCCCGCCCGCCATCACAAACCCAGAACATTGTCTAGCCTGTGATGCATCATTGCACTCTGCCATGCCAGTGAACTTAAAGTGATTTGTATTATTGGTAACAGTACAATATTTTTGTTAGTAGCTAGTTCCGCAATTAGAAAAAATAAAAGGCATTCATATGATACGGGCTATAAATTGAAAGTAATAGCATATACAGAAGAACATGAAAACAGAGCAGCTGAGTGGCTATCCGCAGTTTAGACTTGCTGTATAGGTCGCCCTTATGGTGGTGCACTCTATACCCATGTTGTTTGTTACCTTCACTGTGATGATGCCATCTCTCTCTTCCGCTGTATTATATGTATATATGCATGTTATGCTTCATCCCCCCTTGTGCATATACTTGTCAATGTACATCTAATTTTAATGTTGATTAATATTATAATCTGTCTCTCATTTTTCCTTCAGTATTTTAATTTTCTTCATAATCAAAATGTGTTTATGTATAGTACAATAATACAGTACAAAATGCGTAATCTGGACTCGTCGGGACCTTGGCAATTCCGGATTAGTGGTTTTTCCGCATTATAGATCATCAATTTAAATCTGGTAAGATGGTATGCAGAAATTATACAATTAAAAATATGAAACAGTAATTTATGAAATAAAGAGCAATTGTGATCTAAAGGGTATCGAATTTTACAAGTAAATAAATAAAACCTTAATATTTATTTGTTTACTTTATTAAACATTTCTTTCAATATAAGTTGTTTAAGTTGCTTTGTTTTTTGTGCTAATACTTTCTATTTAATTCTATAAAGACATAATTTTTTGTTCATTTACAAAGTTCCACTGGTTAAGTCCTGTAATTGCTGTGTCGAGAATACCGACTAACTTGTCAATCGAAATTTTTTCGTTTTCAATAACCTCTCTGTCAATTTCTTCACTATCGGAAGCGGTATTTTCTGGATCTAGAACCATACTACATATTTCACCGTTCGTTAATTGATTGATGATTGGGGCATTGTCGTCACAATGAAAAACTTCTGTTATATCATCTTCATTTATTACCGCTTCTCCACATTTCTTTACATAATCTAATAACTGGAAAATTTCACCTGTAGTTTGCGATGTCCGAAAACCTTCAAATTCGTGACTATCATCTTCATTGTCCTCACCATGAAATATGGTAGCTGGCCATAAATTATGCTAAGCATTTTTTAAAGTATCTGGAGACACATCCTCCCACGATCTTGCAATGCTCCACACAGCAGATTTTATGCTGAAATATTTCAAAAATTCTTGAATAGTCTTGCCATTGTTCAAGAAATTTAACATAGATTTTAAAAATGCTACTTTATATTTGCATTTCAGTGCGTGCACTATTCCCATATCCATAGGCTGAATGATAGACACACAGTTTGGAGGGAAGAATAATAGAGCTACATTATCTTTCACGAAAACTTTAAGTGAAATATGTGCCGAACAGTTGTCAAGAGTCAGGACTATTTTTGAGTTCAACAGAATTCAAATGTGGCCGAGCCTCGGTTATAAAATGATTTTCAAACCAATCATTCATCAACGCTTGTGTCATCCATGCTCTTTTATTTGCACGATATATAACAGGGAAAATCATTATTCCTTTAAATGTTCGAGGTTGTGCATGTTTTCCGGTTACGAAAAGTTTGCACTTGTGTGTTCCTGCAGCATTTGCGCACCCTAAAATTGTTAGTCTTGTTTGTAATCTTTGACACCAGTCGGAGCCTTTTCTGTAGAGGTTGCCAAGGTATTTCGCGGTACATATTGCCAGAAGAGACCAGTGGATGTTCAAAATTCCCTTTAAAAGAACCTAATTCAAAGATTAAAAAAAAGTAGCCTTTATTTAAATTCCAGCAACCTCAACCTCTGTAAAAAATAAAAGTAATAAAAATAAATTCTCTAAGCTAAGTACAACTGATTTTCTAAATAACAATACTAAAAAATGGCAAAAATCCTATGGCCGAAACGCTAAATTAAAATCAAATTCTAACCCCCAACAATTCATGCTTTATAAAACTCAAGCAAATTACAAGAGAAATTGAAACAATCTTAGACCAGGGTAAACTCAAGGTAATAAAAATAATTCAAAACTTCTCAATCTATTAAAATCCAACCTACACAAACACTGAGTCACCCACCAGATTTCTATTTCTAAATGTTGAAGAAATTAACAAACTAGTGAAGATTAATCTGCTTTCCACATCTATATCTTAAAAACTACTCTTTATAAATGGTTAGATTTACACAGCCCTGCTAGTCTAGCAATAAAGCTTTCAGATTTAATTTTTGACCAACATCAAAGAATAAAGGTTCGAGCCTCACTTTTACAACTAAATTAAATAATATATTCAACTTATCTCCCTCTTTCAAATCTATATCTCCACATACCTACAGTCTGAATTCACTCAAATTCAGAATTACATTTAATCTAAAACTCTTTGGCGTAAACATAATTATTTCGCTCTCTTTTGTGACTTTCCTTTAAAATTTTGTATGTTTATTTGAGGAGTCAATTACTTTTGCCCCAGCCAATCACTGCTCTTAAAAATTCACACTGTTCTAGCATCCACTTCACTGCTTCAAATACCTGCTTCTCTGCTTCTGAATCATTGGAATTGCGATTTTCTTTACTCACGCTACCATGCTTGCTTGAAGATCGTTCACATGTTACATTGGGATAAGGCTTTTAAACATGCTTCAAGAACTGAACTCGCATTCACTGAAAGAATGTGGTGGTGAAATATTAATAAAATAATACAATAAATGGATCTCATATCCTACATTCTAAGCATCCCCCCTTTACTGCTTTGTTGTTTATTATTATCCATTTCTGTCCCGGCATCTGAAATCTAAACATGAAGAATAATTAGTAAACAAAAGGAAAAGTTATTCAGAAAACAAATAACACCTACTTATCAGTTATTTTACGAGATTATTAATATTCATAATCTTCATAATAACATTATGTGATTACATTACGTATAACGTAGCAAATGAGTATGAAATTTATAACATAAATATCCGTAAAACAAATACCTACAAAATATTTCAACTTCCCTCCTAATCAGTGTTGCCAAATTTTTTATGAATATTTCTATTTTTTTCCACATAATTACCTAAATGTCCTTTTTAAACTCTGTTATTTTCAAATTGTAATTGAAAATTATACTGCGTAAATTAATGGTCTAGATTTATTTGACAATATCTAGTTTTGGTTGAGTTACAAATAATATGTTATTAGAGTCTGATTTCCGAAAGGACAAATGCGGTGAGGGCCTAAATCTATTACATTGAAAAAAATTCTGATTTGTACACCACGTGATTTCCTTGTACGGAATATTAAATTATATGCATTTTTTCCTGCATTTCATTTAAACTTATTTCCTCGAATTTCATTAGATATATATTTCTCATTCAATTAATTCAATTCAAGTCCTGTCTCACTTTGTGACAAGACAAAAATACGTAAAACCTCAAAATATCTTTATTAAAAATTGAAAACTATAGAAAAATAGGAAACACCAAACACAGAAGAATAATATGGATACATTATCTTTCACAAGTGATCTATGAGCCGAACATTTGCCTACAATCAGGAGAATTTTTGCGTCACCAGGTAAAACACCCGAATTCAAATGTTGCCGAGCCTCGGGTAAAAAACGATTTTCAAACCAATCATTCGTAGACATCAATTGTTTCATCCATGCTCTTTTTACTTGCACGATATGCAACAGGAAAATAGGTAATCGTTTAAATGCTCAAGGTCATGTATTTTTCCCGATTACAAATACACTTGTGCGTTCCTACAGCATGTGCGCATGCTAAAATTGTTAGTCTCGCTTTTGAATCTTTGACACCAGTTCGAGCCTTTTCTGTAGAAGTTGCCAAGATATTTCGTGGTACATATTGCCAGAAAAGACCAGTTTCAGCAGTGTTGTAAATTTGTTCTGGAGATAATTGTTTACTAGTAATGAGTTCAGTGAATTCATCTGCAAATTCTTCAGCAGCTTCAGTATCAGCTGAAGCTTTTTCACCTGAAATTTTTAATTGTCTTATACCATGGTGATTTTTAAATTTGGTTAACCAACCTGTCGAATATGTGCACTCAGTGTTTAAGTTCATTTCTTCATGAAATGTTTTGTCTTGAGCCATTAGCATTGGACCCGTCAATGGCATGCCCTCGTTGCGACGCTCTCTGACCCATTCAATCATCACTTTGTCATGATCGTCACTTTTAGCATAATGAACCCTTTTTCTGTTATTCATTGCCAGTGGGGTGTCGGAATCCACAAAAAATTCAAAAAGTTCCATTTTCTTTTTGCTTATGTCATATACAGTTGACTTTCCAATGTCATACTCCACGCGTAATTTTGAGACGGATATGCCTTTATCTATTTTTTGCAGCAATTCCACTTTTTGTTTGATGGACATCGAAATATGTTTTCGCTTTGTAGATCCTTTGGCAGCTCCAGAATTGGAAACTCTTTTTGACATAGTCGAAAGTTCAAGCTTAATTTTTATAAAATTGCTCTAACAGTCTGCAAAAAATAATAAGCCGGACCCAATTAGAAGATTAAGGAACAGCGCAATCTGCAACATTAACTGAAATGCCTTAGAATCAGTAAAGATAATTTTAGCCTAGCTTATCTCTTTGAAATCCAGACCCTTCGCTATTCTGTATCCTCAAAATACCAAACCGCCTGAAATACTTTTCCAATTTCACAGCAGTTTTCTCCCCTCCCCGTGCATTAACACAGAAAATAGGTGTGAAGATTTCGAATGACATCCTTTGTACTTTCTAACATAGATTCCATTAGGCTTTGACCCCTTTCTTTATAAAACTATTCTGAAGGTTAGACCAAGAAGCCTTTCTGGCTTTGTTATGATCACGACTGAGATTTTGTTTACTTCCGTTATTTTTATAGCACCTTTACTGCTGTTGAAAGCTTTCCTGCACTTTTATTGCTGTTTAAAGCTTAAAAGCACACTGTACCACAAAAGAATCAACAACGAAATGTCACGAGCAACCAAACCTCTTACGGCAAGCTGTCTGCAGTAAACTGATACAATGCATTTGGAGAAACTGCACCTGCTACTGCATACCTTAGGGGGAGGGAAGAAAACAAGATTGCAATCTCGGGCATTTTCGAAAATCTCCACATGTTTTATTATGGAAGGAAAAAAATCAAATGCGCATGCGTAAAGAAAAAAAAGGGGGGGTCTTGTGGTTTTGCGGTCCAGATTACGGACTTTGTACTGTATAGTAATCATAGTACAGTAACATTAAAATAATAGTAATAATATTTTTAATCAGTGCGATGAATGAACTTACAGTACATATTAATTAGAACTTTTATATAGATTTATTAATAGAAGTTGAAAATTACCTCTTTAAACAATTTGTGAATGATTTTCTTGTTTTGTCAAAACTTAATATCCAACACTTAAGGTGGTTTACTGTATGTAATTAAGTTATTAGATAAATTAATTATTCCTAATATATTGTTATTACCATAAAACTAGCTCCCGCATTACTGCTGCTTTTGTTCTTAAATGCTGTGCTCTGTCTGGATGATTTAAATACTTCTATGGAGGATATATGACCTGCTTTGGGAAACACTTCTTTGAAGTATGTTTGAAATAGAGTTGTAGGATACACTGGTGTGCAAAAATTAAGGACGGGACTGTTTTTTCAGTATAACTTTGTGCAAAAGCTTTCCAAATCAACACATTTAATATCGTAAGATCCCCAATACGTAAGGACATGAGTAATGTGAACAACACTTACTAAAAGAGAAATCAGAGGGATAAAAAGAAGCTTTATTGAAAAAGTAGCATGGAGCGCAATGCGACTGAAGGCCGAAACATCCCTGTGATGGGTGTCCAGCAAGAAACATCCGGAATTTAATAGGGGATATGATTTCCCCTGACTGCTAGGCGGGTTTCACAACCGCAACCTCCAAAACAGTCCCTTTTGATGATGCTGAAGGGGTTATTGCGTGTTCCCCGCTCTGTCCAGATGTGTATGTGTCTAGAATCGCAACTCAGACTAAATCTGCTCTCATCTGTAAAGAGTACTCGTCCCCATTCATTTTCTCTCCAATTCCGGTGTTCCCGGCGCCACAGAGAACACCTTCTCCGATGGGCAGGCGTTAGAGGTATGCACTGTACAGGCGTCTTGCAAACAGACCACCACTGTGCAGTCTTCTGGCCACGGTAAAACGCGATATCGATCGTCCAGTCGTCTGTGTCGTGTGTCTAGCGATTTCTCCCGCTGTCTGCCGCCTCTTTCTTCTGGCCTGTAAGGCAATACACCGGCCATCTGCGGGTGTGGTTCCTCGTTGACGACCACTACTAAATCCCCGGATAGCTGTTCATGTAGTTTGAAATTGTCTCCAAAGTCGTGAAACGATGCTGTGAGCAATTACGAACTCTGCAGCCACACTTGTCACACTGCGGCCTTCTTCCAACTTCCCAATGATTCGACCTCGGGTAAAAGCATCCAGATGTCGTCTAACAGATTGATTATCCGCCATTTCTCGCTGAGGCAGCAACTCGGTGTGATTTTAACTGCTATACGGCATGCAATCTCTTTGCAAGATATACTGATCTTACACCGACAACATACTTTATACTACTCAGACACTCCCCCATTACGTCTACCTGCATATCTGCGCATATGCTACCGTACATCACCTTACTTAATCTCCTGATTGGTCTTTCTGTCCGCTCTGCCTCTTCGTTCAGCTGATATGCTAATTTTTCGACTTCGTCCTTAATTTTTGCACACCAGTGTATTTTGTATTATGGGAAAATATGCCCCAGAAATTTTTTGCTTAAAGATATGTGTTCCAGCTTTACATTTCTAGTCAGAAAACTTTTATTATCACCTCCTTTCAATTGTGGCAAAATTTTCCTAACATAAACAAATATCCCTTCTACATTATTGTTTTCGTTAAGTGACTGAACATATTTAAAATTTAGAATAGACTGAACATATTTAAAATTTTTTTTATTGAGATATTGTCTTAAAAACAAGAAAACTGTCATAAGTGTTAAGACTAATGCATTTAAGTTAATAGTGATGAGTATGCAAAGTTTGTGCATTATATCTTTCTGTAGAAGAACTATTTGATTTGTGCTGTCCCATTGTCAAAAACATCGAAGTTGTGTTTATTTGTTAACTTTACAAATTATCAAGTTAAAATTCATTGAATTTTTAATTTTGTATTTCAAGTGTAGAAGTAAGCACATCAGAATAAAATATTGACATTGGTGCCTTGATTTAAAAATGATTTTTTTCTCTTTCCTACTTGTAACCATTTGCAATAATTCAACAACTACTACAATAAATTGTTTATTGCATGGTATATTTATATTATTTTCAGAATATTAAATCCAGTTACATACAATAGAGCTAAAGGTAGGAATTCTGTTTAAAAGATAATATTCGACATACATTACAGTCTCTAACTAAATGGTGATTGTAATATATGTTGAATATAGTGAATAGTTATATTTCTTTTTTTATAGTGTGAAGCAATTTCAAACTTTATAGTGATAGTACTAAGCTTTAGAATTCTTTTAAAACTGTCATTTTCTTTTCAGTTAAAGCAAAGAAGCATGGCAAACCATCCAAGAAGCATAATTATGAAAACTATCGAATGGAATATCATTCACCTTCTTATGAAAAGAAGCAGAAAAAAATTAAATATGGCGATTATTATGTGTCTAAAAAGGTATGAAAGATTCTGTAATGTGTACCTATAATTTTTAACTGCTGTTCTTTTTAGCTATCTTGTAAGTTCAGTAATATACAGCTATGCAAATGAAGTAAAGTACTTAATGTAGCTTAGATTTAATCACTTGTTTTAATTTCAAAATATATCTGTTTGGTTGAAGTGAAGAGGGATGATTACCACATGAAAATACTTTTAGTCTTGAATTCTAATGATTATTTTTAAATCTGCTTTGATTAACAGAAAAATGTGTAATATCTGAAAAGTTGGGAGGAAAATTTAAGCTCAGTTTGTTTCAGAGTATATATGCTTTTTTAAAATTTCACAGTTAAAATATTTGAAGCGACACTAGATTCTGAGAAATTTAGTATAATATATTTAAAATATATCCTATGATATCTGGATGAAAACAGTAAAGCCTTTATCTAGTGCAGGGATCCCCGACCTTTTAAGGTACCTTAGAATTCTAGAATACTAGTGGGGCAGTGGGATCATTTATTTTTTCAAGTTTAATATATTGGTGGGCATAGTTACACATAATATACAAAGAGGGGGGAAGGGTATTAAAAAAATTTTAAGATTAAAAAGAATATATTGATTGCATTCTTATGTAAAATACATAATTACTGAATAATACAGACAAAAGTGAATAAATTCCTTGGTTTACAATTTGTTGGTCTAAAAATTCTTTATTAAAATATATTCTTAAAGTCAATGTGCTGTTTGATTTTAAGAATTTTAATTAAGAAATGCATTTGACAAAATGCTTTCAATGACCTTTGCTTTATAATTAGGAGAGTATGATGATATTCTTGCTCATACGTAGTTATCAAAATATTCATCTGTAAATTGAGATCTGTGCTTTGAAAACAATGATTCACGTAAGTGTGCTGCATGATGCTCTTTTCAAGAATGGAAATTTGTTCTTCTCTGCTGTATTCCAGGAGTTCTCATCTGATGTGCTGGACTTTAAATAATTCAATTTCTCAACTATATTTTTGAGAAAACCTAAATCCATCAGACAGGAAAATCTGTTAGTTCAGCAAAATTTTGATTTTGCTATTGAGATAATTTTTTATTTCTTCAGTTAAATTTAGAATTTTGTTCTGTATACTTCTGTATGCAGAATAAGATTAGGATTTTCTAGTAGGGCCTTGAAAAGGCAGTGTTTCAAAGGGACTGCATGAGTAAAGTGCACTATTTTTGTAACTTTTTTCATCTCTTGTCCGAAGGACTATATTCTATTTCACAAAACTTCCTGGTGTCTGATAGAGTGATGGCATAAAGTTTGAAAATGATTTATCCTTCTTGCAGAAAGCAATCATTAACAGACATTGCAGGTGCTCCTTCAAAGGTTCATCGCCAACAGCTTGTGCAGAGGCACATCTATCGACTTTGCATACTGTAAATATGTTGTTGATATCCTCACCTCTTGTTGTAGATATTTGTGCCTCTTGTTTGTTCTTTCATGGGTAATCTTAGTAGGTCTTCTTTTAAACTGCGAACTGTGCAATATCTGATATATCTGTAGACTCGTCAAATTGTAGTGAGAACCAAGTACATATTTCCAAATTATGCTTTGACTGAGTTTGCATATCTTTTGAAATAAGTATTCTTCTGACTGTTGTCTGACAACTGCAAGTTTTGTATGGCTGATATAATCTCAAATTTATTAAAAAAATCTCTCAAATAAGCAATTGGCACCAGTTAAAATTGCTTCTTTTAAAAATCAATAATTCTGGAATGATTTATTTTCTTCTTCCGTATTTTTGTATGAGATTTAATTGAATATGTTGTATTAAAAGTGCCATATTTGTTTAAAAGGGACATTCAACACCATGCCTTTTTCTTCACTGCAACATTACATTTGCACAACAAACAGACACATTTATTTTTAAATTTGACAAAGCAATGTAATTCTTCCTAGTCAGTATTAAAATTTTAGGTTTTCTGTCTTTTACGTGAATAACTCATTGGGGATTAAAATAATAAAATATATGGAAACAATGAAGTAGGAGGCACATACACTAAAATTATGAGCACATAACTAGCAATAACTTGGCATTTAGGGAATACCTGTTAAATTGAGATTTTTTTCCTTTACAGATGGCACCACAATGCTTAGCAAATAATTATGTTCTGTGTAGGGTGCCATCTATGAACAGTGATATACTGTTCAGTGGTTCAGGTACAGGTTGAAGCAAGGTAGGCACCTTGTCCTTTGGTGAAGGTATATTAGGTATCACCTGTCGTTGCTAACTGTTAAACTCCAATTTTGATGGAGAACACCCCGGGAGATGTTCATGGTTTTCCAACTCTTCTACCCTTGCCATTAACAGCTCGGATGGCCTTGCTATATATTTTGGGTAACAGACACTATGCACTTACCAGGGTTGCCACACTATCTGGAAAACTGGGAGAACCGGAAAAAATCAGGGAATTCGAAAATTGACCAAAAAATTCAGGGAAAAGTCGCAGAATTTCATATAGTCCCCAAAAAACGCGAGTTTTGTGCAGATGTTGGAAGCGATTTCTTTCTTGGCGTGCATTAGCGCCATACTGGCAGCTGGCAGAGAGCCAATTTTCACAGCTCCAATCAGATTGTCTTTTAGAAAGGTAAAGCAAGTTTCCAGTAGCTTTGGTTTCCAGTAACCTCGAGAATCGAGAGACTCACATGTACATGTGCAGTGCATGTTGAACTAAAGAAAATACGTATTCTTGTACAAAACAAATCGGTTTAATCATAGTATACAGTACCATGGAGGTCAGAATAGCCTCCATGTATTCTACTATTCTAACCTCCATGTATGTTACACACCTGATTTGGCGATGTTATGATGAGCAGTAAACGAGTCATTTTGGTGTTGGCAGCAATTTTCAAAATCAGGCCTAGGTCGTAGCGTATAGTAGGATTTTACCGCAAAATCTTTTAAAATTATTATTTTTCCTTTTTAATAAATGCCTTATTTGCATTTTGCAGTAAAATAAGAAAAAATAGTAATCAGTCATCTAGGCTAACCATTTAATATAATTATATTCACCAAAATCTCATTGATTATTGTAATTCAGTTTTTAATTATTTTAATGTTATTCATATCATTTAATGTTGCTTCTTCCCTCTAAATTTATTTATTATTAGTAAATAATATTTTCAAATTTCTTCTCTAGCATAATCCTGAAGCTAATTCTAGCAGTGTGATGACATAACATCACGAAATTTAATGCACGTATTTTTTGCTTATGTATGCTGCTAAATAAATATAAAATACTTAAATTTATTTAAAAAATATCATTAAAGAGATTTTTTTTCTTTCATTTAGCTGCAAAATGTCTGCAAAAAAAGACATTTTTTAATCCAGATTGGGCAGAGTCTAATCTCAATCTTCAGTGAAGAAAACAACTATTATAGTTAAAATAGTAATGCTTTGGGATTGTAAGTTATATGTAATTGGCAAATTTTTGTGTTTTCAAGTGGTACCATAATTAATTTACCGCTTAGCAAAGTGCATTACACAGATAGACTGGAATTTTCTTAAAACACACCTGGAAAAGTCAGGGAATTTCATTCTCCTGTTTGAGTGGCAACTCTGACTTACAAACATCCATGCCTCCTCTGAGATTTAAGCCTTTGAGCCCAGGGCTATCAGTACAGCAGTTAGTACTGTACTGACTGGTGTGACAGTACAGTAGCACACGGAGCCATTAAACATATTTTTAATGGTTGTATATTTGGCTTTTTAAAAATTTTTAGCAAATAACCCAGGGGCTAAATGACGAACTGGCCAGAACACTGAGACCATGCCCTCACATTGGAACAATCTGGTGAGATCGGAATGTTTTGTAACTGGATAAAAGGTCACCAGACATTAACATTTAAAATTAACGAACTGGTTAACATTTAAAGTTATAAACATATAATTATTAGCAAATAATTTTTTAAACAATTATGCTTATATTTCTTTAATTATTTACTACGTATAAAAATTATATAAAACTTTAATGAAAATTTAAATAGTTTTTTATGTGGTCGCACAGCAGCAAGCCTTTTTAAACGACCATCACCAGGTGCAATGGTGCATGCAGGCAGAAGGTTGGGGATCCCTCTTCTACTCTGTTCTTTATATTAATTTGTATTATAATTTGAAGTACATTTTTACATGTAGTGTTATAAGAAGAGTATTCATTATTATTATTATTATTATTTTAAATTTTACTACAGGAAAAAAATCAGGTTAAAAACAGAAGCTTGTATAAAGACATTGAAATTAAAACTGAACCATTAGATGAATATGAAGCAGCCACTTATTGTGGAATATGTGAGAATTGTTTGAGGACTGAAGATTGTGATGAGTGTGAAGTGTGTCTTGTAAGTATCCTATGTGCTTTTTATTATTATTATTATTATTACTATTTTATATAAAGTCAGTTTTATATTTCTATTGTGTAATTTTCTTCAGAAAAAGAAATCAGGTTCATGGAAGTATGCCACTAAACGTTGCTTGTTAAGGCAGTGCATTGAAGAAATTGTAAGTATATAATTTCATTTTCCATTACTCAGTTTTTCTTGGGGGGATTGAAATTTTTAATTGATTAGTTATGTAACCATGCTTTTTCTGACTGTTTTCAAATGAAATCACACACCTGTAGTGCTGAATTGCATTTATGATTATATCTTTTGCATTTTTTACTCATTCATAATACACAATACTTATTAAAGAGTTTTAAATCTTTGATGTAATAGTTGTGTAATAAGTCATTATGTTTGAAAGTATATTCCCTTCTGTGCATGAAAATCCTTGCCACTAATAAAACATTTCATTCCAAGCCAGCATTTCATTTCTTTTTCTTTCTTTCTTTCTTTTTTTTATTGTTGTTTTAATGTGTGTTTTCTGCATTTTGTTTTTACTGATGTGATGAGAGTGTATCATGTAGATTTTAAAGTCTGCTGTGTAAATATTGAGCAGGTGTAATTAATTTGAGTTATTTTTATGTTTCTTAATGCATATCAAAAAGGAATCGATCCAAAAGAGCTTATATTTAAATTAAAAATACTGACATAAAAATCCATTATAAATATGCAAAATCTTGGAAATTTAATTATTATTGATGCTAGCTATAAAAACAATTTAGAAGCAAAATCTTTTTCAAGCAGTTTGTATTTTAATTCTTCAGTATTTAAGTAGCATTGCTTTTCAGTCTGTTTTTATGATTTTTAATAATTAAATTAATTTATATAACAAATTTAAGTCTAAAAAATGTTATTAAAATTATATTAATTAAAAGCTTTAATTTTAAAAATGTATATAAAAACCATGCCTGAAATTCTTTTTCTATTCCTTACTTCAACTCATTTCAAATAAATGATTTCTGTAAAAACTCTGTAATAATATTATATAAATGCAAAGGTTGTATTCAGTTCTGGGCATGCAAAGTTAAATTTATTCTTTGTTGAAATCCGTAAATTTTGCATATCCAGTGTTATTGCTTTATTATTAGCCCAAAAGGGGCTTTTAGTCTCAAAAGGGGATTTAGCATTGTTTCACTGTAATGGCATATCACTTTTCAGATTGTTGTCACCAAATATTGTCACCCAGTATTATTTTTAAAGAAATTCAGTAATTAAGAATCTGCATGTATGTTTGTATGTTCCTCACATTGTGAAAAAGTAACAGTACATAAAGTCATCAAATATGAATTTCGAATTTGTTTTATTATTTATTTGATATTTTATAAAACTTCAATAAATTTTTGATTAACAAACTTGATGAACTGAAAGTGAACAATGGCAATGCTTTGAAATAAAACGTTTTTATCTCAGTGTGTGTGACTGCTGCCATTCAGAAAAATGTAAGAAATATCTTTCAGTTTTAATTAACCAACTCAGCTCTGTGAAAGCAACGTGTTTCTGTAGCTGGAAATAAATACTTTTATTTTCTTTGCACAGCATGTTGCCGTTTGTTTTTTTGCTTTTCATTTTATTTTACCTTTTATTATTTTATTTTTTGTAACATTGCATTTGTTATTTCTTTATGAGACTAAGTAATAAATTGAACACAATAAAAAGTTGTGGTAGTGACTAGGTTTGATGTTTTTGAAATTAATATATCTATTTCAAATAATTTATGGTAAACTTTATGTAACTTATCTCTTTTTGTCAAATGTGAGTTATCTTGAGAAAAAGGAAACAGCATCAATGATTGATTATTCTTGCATCTAAGAATTGGATAGATGTCATGAAATAGGGCAGTGAGCTCTACTATGAGTAGTATTAATCAAAATTGTAATTAATTCCCATTTCTGTTGTTCTAGTGCTTCACTGTTCATACTCGAAGCTTCAAAAACTTAAATGACTTCATTTTCAGAATCTTACTAAATTAATATATAATTAGAACTATACATGGCATTGAAAATTCCTTATTTATTTTTTATTATAATACTCTATTATTATCACTGAAATTAGTTTCCTTTCATATCACTGCAATCCTTTTGCATATTGTTTTGGAACTCAGACATTGCAATTTACCTTTATGCATCAAATTATAATTATATCTAACCATATACTGTGCATAAAAGCTTTGAATTCTATCCTTAAATTGTTTATCAACTAAGACATCAAATGATTGTGAAATTGAAATTAAACCTTCAGGAATCACAGCTGTATCTGTTCACTGTTAATGGAAAAAAAATTTCTCTTCATTTTGTTGGCTGCATCAAATGTAATCTTATATTTTCTGTGCAAAAATAGTCTCTGAAAAGTACATTATGAAATAAGGATATGAGAAAATACATGAGAAACCATAGTGTTATAATAAATAGCATATAGTATAAGTTTTGATAGTAGAGATCTAAGAGTATTTCTAGTAGAGCTGGTTGCCTGAGATGCCAAAGGAGGTGACCAGTATTACACATGTGAAGAGGAGATACAACAGCACATATTCAGTCAAACCTTACTTTAACTTCTATTTTGATTTCGGGTTAGTAGTCAGTCTATGATAACCACAATGCTGTTTAGGGCAACATGTCATAAATATGTTGTACATTTCATGTTGTAACTGTACATTTTAAAATAAAGTTGAAACTTTTAAAAGTATAAATTTTTTTATGAATTATTGTATAAATATTAATTTGTTTAATTACTGACTTTATTATCTTGTTTATTGAACAGCATTTTCCCCTATTGAATTTCAACTCTGATGAATGTATTGTAATTATATTTTTAATTTATAGAATGGCCAAGTTTATCAGGTGGAGAAAGTACTTGACAAGCGCATCGTTGATGGACGTGTTGAGTATTTTTTGAAATGGAAAGGCTATCCTGAGTAAGCTTTTACTATGAATATGCCTACTCTTCTTCTTAGATTTTATTTACATGATTGGATGCTCTTTGTAATATAAGATAATGTCCAGATTTTATAAAAATCTAAATACCGTATTTATTTGAACTTTTCTCCCCAGTTTTGTAAGAGTATAAATTAGAAAATTCTGATTTATGGTAACAATGTAAAATATATTTATAACTAGGAATTTGTTTTGTTAAAGGAAATGAATAATATTGAAATTGTTAAATTCTTTGAAGTGTGTAATATAATAATAATGTATGTCTTTATGTGTACTTTTTAATATGCTATGTTTAACATTTAAACTACCTCTTTAGAAATAGTACACACCACATAATGTTTCTCCTCCTGGTTTTCAAATGGTAAAATTAGTAGGAAAAGGAATGAAAATCTGCAAATAAAATAAGATATATAATTCAATTATTATTATCTTGGTAATACTTGACTAGCTTATATATTTTTGTGCAATTTAAAATTTTTATTCATTGAGCAACAAATTTCTTTATTATCGAAAAGAGGTTATTATATTTTTATTAAAAGTTTTTTTTAAGTGAATTTAAATAAGGAATATTTCAAGAATAGCAATACAGAAGGAAGTTTTTTAATGCTAAGTAAATCATTTAATGCACCACTGTAAAGTTTTGTGTAATTCATTTTTTAAATTTGGTGTGTAATCTTATTTTAATATGCAT
>KK117023.1:635375-654575 GCA_000611955.2 Stegodyphus mimosarum
ACTGGCCCAAAATCATGATATTTATCACATTTACCATTACGAGTTGGTAAATGTGATATATGCAAATAAACTTTAATTCAATAAATTTTCAAAAATTTATCATCATATTTACCAAATTTAGTGCAGATTATGCATACTTACCAGTTTATTACTTTTACCGTAACATATATATGCTATATATGCCCTTCCGAATTACTATCATTTGCGTTCTGCTGCTGCTTGTAAAATTATTCCCAAAGCTTTGGAATGTAACGTTACAGGGACCTTGACAGAGTATGCGAAGAAGAATACTATTTCAGAGAAGACAGGGGGAAGAATTAGAGAGGGTGATGTTTCTGAAAGAGTGAAAGTAATGACGTGCAGTTATTGTTCGTGTTTCTGTTTGAGTAAAACTGTATTTTTTTTATTCTCTGTCTACCGTTTTCATTTAATGTTTGTAGTAGTTGCCAGGAATAAAGAAAGATATAATGGATGTTTCAAACCCATTTACCTTTTTTGAATTATATTTTGATGAACTGCTCGTGCTTCATATTGTTACTGAAACTAACTGCTTTGCAGACTAGTATA
The DNA here is from genome assembly GCA_000611955.2 of Stegodyphus mimosarum. Classification (NCBI taxonomy): domain Eukaryota; kingdom Metazoa; phylum Arthropoda; class Arachnida; order Araneae; family Eresidae; genus Stegodyphus; species Stegodyphus mimosarum. The sequence continues at coordinate 635,943 of KK117023.1, forward strand.
TGAACCAACATCCTCCAAAAGAAAAGTCAAGAAAAAAATCGGGGCAACCAAACAATTCAGAAGAAATATATGTTTTTTCTTGTGGCGTGGGGGGGTAATACTGATTTTACAAGGTATAACACTGAAGCCTGATATTACACTTTACTGGTCTAAAAATGAATTGATCGAAACTTCATTTTTTTGGGGATTTTTTTAATTATACAAACATTATTTTTACTATATTTGTGTTTTTTTTTTATACTTTTACTCTGAACATTAAATTTTGTATTTTCATTTTTTCTTTTATTCTTTATTTTGTAAAGTAAATAGTTCTTAGACAGCAAAACTTGCTTTTATTTTTCCCCTAATACATCACATGTATGCATGTGTGAAAAACGGTGGCACTGGGGAGTGAATCTTGTACATTTTCCGCGGCAGTTAAGGGGTTAACCTTCTATTAGTTGCGCCTTTTCCTTCTGACATGATTAGTCGCATTGGATCTAAGACGTGTTTCTGGTCTTTTGAAAGCCAAGTGAAATTTATTCTAGTTTAAACAGTTAATTGTTACCTATTAAGGTACTTGGTGATATTAAGTAGTAAAACAACTTATTTAATTAGTAAAATTTATTCAAAAATAGTATCACAACTAATTGAACAAAAAATGAAGCAAATGAAAGTAAATCTGTAAAAAAACTTTCTGACTCTTGTGTAGCATCTGCTTATTACAGTATCACATATTCAAGAGAAAAATATTGTTTTAGAGGCTGTCTTCCTCAGAACTGGAATTTTACAAGCAAATAGTCAGTATGGTAACATGGCTCAAACATACATATTTTCCACTAATAATACATGTGTGATTTGTATTTTTCCATTGTTTCATGTTTTGCTTTGTCTCGCACAATTTTCATTTCTTGACTGGATTGCTAGACTCCTTAGATGTATTTTCTGGAGCTCGAAAAAGATCTCTGCCAATCTAAGATAAAGTATTGAGGATAAATTTTTCTTCTCATTGCTCTGCCAGATCATTTCATCATCACTAGATGTTTACCCAATTGACATAAGAATGTCCTGTGGTTTTTTGCATTGTCACCATTTCGTGAGTATATAATCTGAGTGTTTATATCTCGCAAGATCAGTGTACTGGTTAGTCCATTCTACTACAGGGTTGAGAATTGATTCATCAATGAAAAGTAACCTAAAGTCTAAAATCTCAGCTTTCCTTGTATAACCAATCGCACTTAGTAAGTGTACCAATAAATTCTGTTTGATGGGTTTTTTTTTTTTTTTTTTTTTTTTTTTTTTTTTTTTTATTTTTTTTTTTTTTTTTTTTTTTTTTCTTGCTTGATGGTGGACATTTATTCCATTGGTAAAAATCAACGGTATTTCCATTTTTCTTTCGAAAGGCTCTGTAGTATGTATCATTGTCAGAATTTTCATCCTCAGATGATGAATCAACATCGCTTTGCTCTGTTTCCGAATCTTGGTCCTGCGCTTAAAGATCCTCTCCACTATCAGTAGATTAATCTCCAAAATCCTCCTCCTCCATTGAATCATCTGTTAATTTCCTTCATATCATTGGGGTTATTCAAATCGAAAGTTCTCTTTTTTTGAATCCATTCTAGAGAAGGGAAAATGAAAGAGGGAAAGGAAATTTAGTCACATTGCAACAACTGGGCAATTATAATATTTCCTTCATTTACTTATTGATCTACCAGAGTCTACCAGAAATATTCTAATAGTTGCAGAAAATAAGATTATATAAAGGAAATACAGAATTCATAAAAATATCACATCCAAAATATTTATGCCTATGCTCGTGTTATACCTGTGGGTTGAACAGAGCTACCACAGTGCTGCACCAACATGTTTGAAGCTCAGAAGTACACTGAACTCAATAATCATAAGTTAGGAAGATAACATGAAGACCCTCCCCTGGGAGCATGAACAGTCTGTCTATCATAAGAACAGCTGTCATCAGTTTGTCTGCAGCTGTCTGTTGCCATAGAAATGAGCCCTGACCCATTTTGTGTAGGGAGTGTCTTGAAGATTTATTTCTCAGTTTGCCACCAAGGAGCATTTAAAGATGAATTGGTGATCTTCACTTTATATTTTAGTTTCAAGTTGACCCTTTGTCGTCGATGAAAATTCAGTGGCGTAGATAAACCTTTTGCAGCTAAGGAACGGTCTTTGATTTTAAGATCTTTGATTTTAGGTCTTTGATTCTAGATGTACAGTGAGTAAAAATATATCAAAATAACTTGTAGGGAAATAATTTTCTTTGGGGTTTTCCTTTCTTTTGTATTTTTTTTTGAATAATTTTAATTTTTGCATTTAAAAAATCATGCTATTATTTTGCTTCTTTTTTGTTTGCTTGCTTGCAAAATCATAGATGACATCTTAAATGTGTACTTGATTGCCCCAATTTCTGTAATGTAGCATAGACACACTTCATAAATGTAAAATAAATTAAATTTTTATAGATCTCCTCTCTAGCTTATCTTCTGTAAACATTCAAAGCAATTTCTTCAGTCTTTGAATGACGTTCTGCTATGTTTTTATTTCAAAATTTTTTGTTAATTTATTGCTTGTGACGTTCTATTATTTTTCTTTATTACATAATTTTCTCTTAATTGATTGCTTTTGCTTTAATAATGACTAAAAATTTCATCATTAAATGGGTATGGAATTATCTGAAAGTAAAGAGTGTTTATTTACGTACCTATGCTCTCAATAAATACTTTTTGCGAACATTTCTTCTTTTCCCATACCTTCAGATTAAACCAAAAGCTGGTCAATTTAATGGCGAAAGGAAGTGGGGAAGTTGAATTAAAATCAAAACTGCTTTTACCTGAATTACCAGTGGTTTGGTTTATATGATTACAGAATGCCTCCAGGGTTATATGCCTAAGAGGAGGAATGCCTCTGTGGAGGACTCCCTAAGAAAAACTGACTGGCGTACACATAACACTTGGGGGAAAATACAAAAACGTCTATGCGGCCAGCCCGTTCGCGGGATTCAAACCTCGGAGTGAACTACTAGCGTTCAGCGACTTTACTGCTCTGCTGGTGGGCCTCTTAATTACCAGTGCCCATTTATGTATTATGCTGATTTTTATAGACACTGTAATAGCAAGTAACATAATAAAATATTAAAATCAGAACAAATGTAAGGTCTCTTAAGTTATTCAGTTACCTGTTTTATATTTAAAACTATATGAAATTGATATAATTTTACAAAATTTGGATAACTGCAGTGAGCTTTGTTGCATTAACATAATTTTGTATTAATATTTTTATAATAAAATTCATATTTATGCAAAGTATGCCATGGCATGTGGGGCCCCAAGACCACAATAATGGGAAATGAAATAACCGTACAGTGTTCTTTATTATCCACAATGGGGGTTTCGCCTCTACCAAAAGCTCATTGTTGCCCAGTTTTGGTTGTCTTTCATTTATATCGTAGCAAAGAAAATACTTAATCTAGAAATATCCTCATAACATGAGAAGGCTGTCAGATGAAGAAGAATGATGCCTTCATGGAGGATTTTCAGTGAGAACATGGCTTGTATTCACATTACACATCTTATAAACTCTGGCCAAAGTAATTTATCATTTAAGATGTTCATAGAGGTGTAACATCTGAAAAGTCGCCTGAATCACTGTCAGAAGATTCCATTTCTTTTGAAGCAGAATCGCAGCTGCCAGTTTGAATTATTAGTTCATCTACTATCTGTTGTAGAAGTTCGTCCTTGTCCCAATAAGAATTTTCAAGTTTTTCCACGTGCCTGCAGTGCGCCTGCCATTCTTGAGAAGTGACTCCATCCAAAGCTTTTTTGTGATAAATTTTTCAAATTTTAAGTCCCCAGTCACATTCCTTTCCCTAATATCTTTTAACTGATGACCAAACATATTCAGTTGTTTTTAGATCGCAGTGGTAAGGCGGAAGATGCACAACATGGTGCCCATTTTCTTTTATAATTTTGTCAATTTTATAGATTAGTTTTTTAGGATGATTGCATTCTATGAAGTTAAACAGTTCCGCTTTTTGCATTTTGGGATCGCAGCATATCGTCGTCCTCATCAGCCAATTTACCATTGTTTGTTTTGTAGCATATTTCATGGGTGTTGGATCTTCGTGTGATATGGAGAATTATCCGTGCATACCACACTTTGGGGCCGTAAATTTGGAAGAGGCTTTTCCAACACCCATTTTTCAAAATTGCCACCCTTTGTGGTCTTAAATTTGGAAGAGGCTTTTCCAACACCCATTTTTCAAAATTTTCATAGTTCATTTGCCCATGGTAATCCCCGCTTTGAGCCGATGCTTTATATACCAGTTGAGCACCTGGAATAAATCCTGTGGAAAAGCCAGCATGGATGACAATCAGTTTTCTTTCTGTCTTTTTTTTTTTTACTGACAATTATTTGTGCGCCCAAAACGTATCATGCTGCTGACATTTTGTCTGTTAAATTGCTGTCAATCCATGTTTTGTCAATGTAAACAATGTGGCGTTCACCTGCCCTGAGTTTCCTCATTTCTCACAAATAATTATTCCTCCAAAGTACAATGTCAGGTCTTTCGATAAGAATTTTTCTTTTGTTAATGCATTTCTTTCAGCGAAAATTCATTGAATGCAAAACTTAGCACAAAGAGTTTTTTTGCCACGGGAAGTCTTTTTTTGCGGTAACACCGGCAGTAATGTACTAAATTATTTTTAAAAACTTGAATAAATATTAATATCTAGTTTTGAATTTCTAGCATTTTGGTACAAATATTTTTGATTCATTGAATTTGATTAATTACTGTGTTGCTAATTACTTTTCTGCAAAAGTTTGAAGTCCAATTAATTACTGGTAGCAAATTTGAAGTTCCTGGTTTTGTCATGGAGTGTGTATTTAATTATTTGAAGATTCGATATTTGATAACATTTTGTGAAGAATCAGTTTTATTAAGATTGAGGCTTTCGGAATAAATTTGAGAATTTTCTATTATGTTAAAATTATTAAAAGGGATTAGATCATCAATGTATCTAAAAGTATGAGCATATATTTGAATAAATAAAACAAGGTTACAAATTTTTGTAGATGTATAAGCTTGGGATACTTGTTTAAAAAGTTGGTTGTCAAATTTAATGTAATTATTAAAAATAGTGTAGTGAGGGAAGTTTTTCCATTTATTGAAGTCTATAATAGTGAGCATTTTAGGAAAGAGTTCTGGAAGTTCAGTAAGGCTAGTAAATATTTTTCTAACGGAAAAGAAGTATATAAGTTTTCAAAGTCATAGCAGCTAATATTTTGTATGTTGATAGTCTGTAAGGCATTAATTACAGGAATGTTATTATTCATATACCAGCAAAAATGATGCTCTGTGTTACAAATGGTAAAGATTATGTTAAATTTTTTTAAAGTTTGTTGTGCTAAAAAATAGTCTATATTTTTAGTGAAATTTGCTATGAATCTTAATTTAATTGGTGTTTTGTGAAACTTAGGAAGAGCATAAAGGTTAGCCAATCTGTTATACATGATTATTATTAAAATGTTGAGTTTTTTTATGAAACACTTTAATTTTGTTGATGATTGAGGTCTCTGATATGTTAGTTGATAGGTTGCAGTGTTATAAAGTTCTGTGTGAATAATTTGTTTGGAGTAAATCTTTCAAACAATGCTAAAATTGTTATTTGTTTTATCTAGTTTAGTGATAGTAAATTGCCTTTTGAAATTTTTAATACTTGAGAAAAGTTTAGCCCAGTTTAAATTACTATAGGAGATAATATATAAAACTCTTCTCATGTGATATTTTTTAATTAAAATGAAAGCATTTTCTCTAAAAATCTACATTTTTTTCAAAAATGTCATGAAAATTTTATTACAGTATATTCAGGTACAACCTATCATTGATAATAAACTGTAAATTTGAGCATATTTAACTGTGGTGATGAATTTAAATGAAATTATGCTTAACAGGGAAAATTACATGGTCCTGTGCATATATGTATACTTAAAAAGCACACAGGCCTGGGGAGTGCTTCTTCCTCTTTTTGACTAGCCTGAATGGTTTAAATATCTTTTATTCTTTTCTCTTAAAATATATAAGTTCCATCTTAAAATACATAAGATATTGCACTTCGCAATTTAGAAACTCATTTAAATGAAATTTTTCTTTGAATGTAGCTCTCAAAATGGCTGGGAACCTGAAGAAAATATATACAGTAAGGATCTGATATATGAATTTGAGAGAAGACAAGAACTTGAAGAAAAAAGGCGTTTAGCTGCAGTAAAACGTTCTTTGCAAGACAGAAGTGGAGCATCACCTGCAAAGAAATTGAAGCTAGGACCAGATGTAAATTCATTTTTTATGAATTCAATATTTTGTTGCATCTTTGTATATTAAAGCAAAAATATTTATAAATTTAGTGAAGTTAATGTTGTCGGACAAATTGTTATTTGAGTTCTAAACTGTCTGATGACTCTCTGGCGTTCTGTCAGATTTTTATGAATAAATTTCATTAAATAGCAAATAATGGGATTAGTAAAAAGGAATAATGCTCTCTATTTATTTATAAGATGACATAGTTTGTGATATTTAGCTATGATATAGCATTAGAAAAACTTTAATAGCAAAGTTGCATAATTTTAACATTATTGGAAAGGAGGAACTTTACCATGCAAAAAATTTCATCTTCATTGATTCTTACATTTGTGATTTTAGAGGAAACATGACTTGTTAAAAATTCTTCAGTCTTTCTTTATTGGTGTAGAACATAGTGCAAAGAATTCTGATTTGTGTGTGAACTGATGAAAACAGCCAAAAATGTTCAATTTTTGTCTTATGGATTAGTTCCTTTTTTAGTTTAAACTAGAGGACATTACTTTAAATTAAACTGTTTTTAGTTTTTATTAAACTGGAGGCTGGAGGACATTAAATTCTCTCTCCCCCTTTGATATTTTAGTTACAAAAGATGAATCCTATTTTACTTTTGTGTCGCAAGCTTTTTTTCCTTGGGGAGAGAATATTTTTCTTCTACATGAAAAATATTAAACTTTTATATTGGTTTGGTTGATTAGCAAAGCATACGAGGGCTGTTTGCCTAAGGGACGGAAACCTTCATTGAAGACTTTTTTAGGGAAACTGACTTGTATACATGTTACAAATGAAGAAAATCCCAAAAATACCCATGAAGCCGTCTGTTTGCTGGGATTCAAACCCTGGACCGAACTGTGTGTTCAGCGCCTTTACTACACTGGCGCTGGTGGGCCAAACCTTTTATATTGCTTGCCTGTGTACGCACATATGCTTATTTTCCAGTGCTCATTCTTCACTACATATTTCTGTTTAAGGATTTATATAAAAGCCGTTGCTATATCAATTAAGGATTTTTTTAATAGTTTTTTGTTAATCTTGCAGATATAAATATTGCTGCTTTTCTCTCAAAGGCCAAATCACTTGATACTTTTTCCCCGACATATTTCATTGGTGTGAGGTGTTGTGGATTTAGTTTAGCTCCTTTCCTGCAACAATTGTCTTTTTAATCATCACTTCCTCAATCAGGTTTTTCATCTAATTTTTCTTTTTCAAAATATAGCACAGTCTATTAGCCAAGAGGTGAATAAATGAATATCCTGTCTCTTCAAGAAAGAGAATGAAGCTCTAATGTACCATTTGTATTCATTAAGGAAATACACATACATAATGCATGCTAGCCTAACAGGCTAATTATATTAATTTGGATACTGTGATATGCATTCATATTCAAACGCATGTATTCTAAAGGAAACAAATTCTACATAGAATTAAATTAAATAATGGTTTTAAATGGCCCAGTGGTAAATAAAAAACTTTGATGGATAAAACAGACATGTGAAGGAAACAGAATTATTTTTCACATGGACCTTTTTTATCCAAATAGTTATAAGCTGTTGTTTAGAAGCAAAATTTATTGGGAAAGAATCAATTGACAAACTTGCAATTTTCGGTCTGATATGTCGATATGTTTATAGATTAAATAAAAGAAGAAAGTAGTTCATGATTTAACAGATTTTTTAATTAATAATACACAGTTATTTCTTTTTCAGATTTTTATTCTTTAATAATTTTAATGCATGTTTTCGTTTATTCCATTTGGTTCTGCACCATAATTATAAATAATGTTTTAAAGCCATGAGTAATTAGTTTGATACTCAAATACATTTTCATAAACTGTTCATTATTGGATGGTTAGCAGTTGTTTGAAATTTTAATTCCAAAATGTTTGGGGCTAATTTGGATGTTTATAATTCTTTGTCCATTGTTAAACAGGTAGTTTAGTGACTAGTAAATGTTGATCAAATTGCAGGTCTTTTCTGTCTTATATATATGAAATTTTACATAATTTAGATTTTTATGATTTTTATTTAAATATCATCTGTAACAAATTATCATAATATTTTTATAAGTAGTTAATAGAAAATTATGTACTGCTTTTTGTATATTTTTTAAAGTAATTTTAAACTTTGTACGTGAATTATTATTTTTTTGTTTTATTATTGATTTTTATTTTTTATTATGTTTTTATTTTCTAGGATGTTGTATCTGGAACAGTTGTTGCTACAGATTCTTTATTGCAAGTTTTAGGTCTACATCGGGAATTAGGAGAACTTGAATTTTCACTTAATGAATCTTCTAAAAAGCAATCAAGTGCAACTTCAAAAGTTTCAAAACAGAATGAAAATCAAGAAAAAATGTGGGAGATTTTAAATCGTATTCCGCCAAGTGTCTCACAAGATGGAAGTACAGAAAGTACTAGTAATGAAGGACCATCAGCAATTTATTTGCCAAAACCAGGAGAACCTGGAAAATACATATTAGTTATGGGTGAGCAAAATCAAATAAGTTTACTGCAGCAATCAAATTTAGATCCTAAAGTTTCATTGGGACCCAAAAAGTTAGTGCCTGAAATAATTTTGGACAATGAGAATACCAAAATGAATATTTCTGATTTTGTGCCTAAAATTAAAGTTGAAGCTGCTGATGATGATGATGTACAAGTATTAGGTCATACACCAAAAAAACAAAATGCAACCTTATATGGATATATGCAGTCTAACACCACAACCCATAAAAAAAGACCAGGTAGACCGAAAAAGCCAAAAGTTGATCCACCTAGTTTTGTTGATGAGGAAACAAATGATTCTATGAAAAATGCAAAAGATGGTTCTTATTCTGAAGAAATAGTAGTACCTGGTAAACGTCGTCGTGGCAAACTACCGTCAAGATGGAATGATTACATAGTTGAAAATTTTGATGAAGCAATTACTTCATCTGCTAAAACTAAGCAGGAGAAAATATCTGAATCAGAAATGGATCTCTCAGGTGACAGTAATTTTGAAGGTGATTTAACAGGTGCATATGATGATGATGACGACGATGATGTGATCTTGCCTGATGGCACATCTAAACGTAGTAATAAAACCATGGGGTCCAAAGGCATATTATTACCTAGACCTGTAGTAATACCTCTTGGTGGTGGAGATCCACCACAACATTCTGGGGTGATTGAGGACAAAATGTGGAAATTTCCATCAAAAAAGCGTGGTAGGCCTCGTAAATTTGAACCACAACGGCATATAATAGTGCAAAACATGACTGCAAGTCCATCATTCTCTTCAGGCTCAAAACCAGAATTTCGTCAAAGAACATTAACTGTAACTCCAATATTTAAGACCAATGCTGTTTTATCCAGACCAGTGCAACCAACTCCTGAAAGTGGTATGAAAACTCTTGTTACTGCAGGTGGAGAGAAAATTTTAGTTCCAGAGTCGGGTGATGAAAATTCTGCTCCTGCTGATGAAGATGCTTCTCCTTCTAATAATATTTCATCCCAAGAAGGTAGTATCAATTTCCGTGAATTAATACAGGACCCGAACTTCAGTCCTTTGAAAAAAACTCCAGCACGAAAACCTCTTCAGTTTACACCAGATGTTCTTCAAAGAATGCCAAGTGGCAGAGGAAGGGGAGGTGCTCAGGCTATGAAGCGAAGACCTGGACGTCCTCGTAAAGAAGATCAGCTGAGTCGTCTTACTAATGGAGGCTATTTGGGTTCTACTCTAAGTGAGCTTATGTGCAGGAAAAGTTCAATAGTAAGTCGAAAAATAAAGGAAGAGAGGGAAATTAAAAAGAATCGTGTATTTGTTGTAATGCAGGATGGAACAATGGTAGAAGTTAGTGGAAATGATCGCCAGAAAGCTGTACTTAAAGCTACAGCGAAAGTTGAAGCAATACGTAGAAGTGTGGGAAGAATTCGGGAAATTGAAAAAGCTAAGTACATGGAAGATGACGACGATGATTATGACGATCCAAAAAAGCCTGGTGCCAGATATGCTTATGCAGTAAGTATTAATATAGTAGGTAACTAATTCTCATAATTTATTATTTATATATATTATTTGAAAAAGTTCTGAATGGCTTTATTTGTGTTTTATAGTTGAAAAAACGTGGTGACACCCGTCCAGCTCTTGAAGACTGCACACTGGAAACTATTGATGATTATAATGCTATGATTCTACCAAACTCTGTACAACTTGTTGAAAGTGAGCTGCCACTTAGTGAAGCTGATAATTGTGATAAACTTTCTGGCATGTTTTTATTTCGTCAGATATTTTCTTCCTATGATAACACATTACAGTGCTTATTTTGCAGGAATAAGTATTCTCTCCGGTTCCCTGCTGATCTCGAAAAGCACTATCATGTTATTCATGAGTTAGCAGTCCACACAAATAAAGCAGAGTTTAATGAAAATATTGTATTTGTCTGTGTTCCATCAGACGTAAATGAAGAAACAACTTTGAACTCTGCTTGCCGGTTTTGTGAAACTACGCTTAAAACACTGGCAGAAGTTCGAGATCATTATCCTAATGCCCATAATAAAACAGTGAGGCTAGTTCCTGAATCTGATGTTACAGAAATTGGAAATTTCTTTTATTGTGGATTGTGTGGTCATCCTTCAGTGGATTTTAAATCTCACCATCAGCATATGAAAGTCATGCATAGGATGCAAACATATGTTTGTCGCTATTGTACTTATTGCACATCAAGGCCAAGCAGACTCAGAACTCATGTAAAGCAAAGGCACTTGCAAGATCAACCTGGGCCACATTTACAGTGCTCTGTTTGTTCAGTGTATGTACATGGCAAAGACAGGTTGACTAAGCATATTATGTTATCTCATGCTGTTCAGACTGGTATGTAATTCTGTTTTACTTTTTAATAGACATTAAAATATTTATTCATATTAAATTTGCTATGATTCAACTAGGCTGAGTTAACAATATTAACTCTCACAGTTAATGGTTAAATAAATTGCAAGCTAATTTATGGAATACGTAGAACTATAAAATAAGTAATTAATATAATGTTAACAGTATTTTATGTCATTTTGTTTGAATTTTAATTTTGTATCAGGTCACTTAAAGCAAGTCTTATTCTGGTTAATATCACCTTTCTGTCAAATAAGAAGTGGTTTAGTTTAATAAACTGTAATTCATTCATTTTATTCATTTTAGCTTTGTGCTCTTTCTTCTAAATTTGAAGATTATAAAATGTTGAGATTTCTAGGTGTATATATATGTTCAGATTTCTAGGTATATGTTTGATAACTGATGAGGAGAAAATAGAAAAACTCATAGATAGAGCTAGTAATCTCAGCTTTATCGAAAATTGATAATTTTTGACACTGTATATCACTTTTAGCAAGCACTGAACACTGAGATAATGAGCTGTTTAAAATTTATTTTTTATAACTCATAGAACATGTTTGCTTACTATTTTTACTCAAAATATGGAAAATAGAAACTGTGTATTTTCAATAGCAATTCAAACAAAAAATATCTCTTAAACAACTGCTTAATACACTAAAGCTTGGGAGTGCTGCACATACTCGGGCATGCATAATTTTTTTTTTATATAACTGCTAGTGTAGTTTATGTAGCCATTCTTTTTAAAACCTTTTTTATAATATTGTTAGATTAAATTTTTCTGTGTTGCTCTGAGAAATTCATTTTGAGCATTTTTTATTGTTTCATAACCTTGATACTTTTATTTTCATAACATGCTTCAAAATAATTTTTATATTTTCTTGAAAATTCATTTTTAACCCTTGTGTATTGGGCTTATGCAATGCAATTTTGATGTAATGCATTTCAAAATTTGTTACAATTTTCATATTAGTATTTAGTTGATGTGATTTCAGTATATAGGTTTTGGTGAACAGATGTAAGCGTCTTGTTTTATGAATAGTGTTCAAATGAATGTTTTGTTTGCTGTGTTAAAAATTATATAGAAGCGAAGGGTATCGATTTGAAAATGGTATTAATTTCAAGCAATATACCAAGTCGTGTGAAAATACATGTTGATGAGATGATATTTTATCCCAGTGAAATTCAAATTGCATGTGGCATGATCTAAAAGCAGTTCACGGACAGGATTTTTTTTTTTTTCAAAATGAGAGTGAGCATTACATACATTATCATTTTTACATAATGGATACGTATATATCTATTTACATTTTGGTATAGAGTTTTGTTCAAAAATGTAATATGGAACACGATCTAATTCAATTGTTGGTGATTTTGTGACTAATTCCCCTTGAAAAATCAAGACCTTTCTATGGAATCAACAACAACTTTTCTTGTATATTTTTTAGTATTGTATTTAAAATTTTTAATACATATTATACCTTTTGCTTTCCACAATTCTTGCATTCTTCACTGTTTTAAGTTTTAAACTTTTTAAAAACTTCCATTTTATTTCGCCATTTAAAAATATCCCATTATATTAGTATTTCCTTTTCATTTCTTAGGAGATTTAATTGATTATATATATCTACAAACTTGTACATGGTGCAATATATCTGGTTGTAACAAAAGTTTTCTGGTAAAAAAGTGTTCTTAATAAAGTTAAAATAAAAGCATGAACCCTAGTGCCGGTAATAATCTCTGCCCAAATCTGTGGTTTTCTGCCAACATTTTGGTAGTTTTTCATAGCATTCAGCCTAGAAATTTGGTGGCCATGAGTCAAAAAACAGATCAACCTTATTTCGAATGTCGGGTGGAGAAGGGAAGATAGCACCAGCAAAATGTAGCTGCAGGTGTGAAAAAAGGTAAACGTCGAAGAAATGATGTTGGGGCTATATGATGTGACAACAGAATCCCATTCGACTGCGTATAGAGTCCAGGCAGTAAATGCAGATATATATAGTCTTGTGTTATTTGTGTAACATTACCTTTTTGCAGTTCGATATTTTTCCTTAATAGCATCTTCAGCACGGACTAGCATCTCACTGTACACCTTACTGTCGAGGGTTTTACCTCTTCTGAGATACTCTTTGTGGATAATAACCATGGCAATATCACTGAATACAAAGCATGATCTTTTTGTTAGTCAAATTGCAAACGGGCTCACCATGCACAGACCAACCTCTTTTTCAGCCTGTGTTGTAGAAATATATCCACTTTTCATCACAAGTTACAATCTGATCCAGAATTTTGTCCTTGCATTTGTGTTTGAGCAGATTAGTGCCGGCTCAAACATGTCTATCCTTATCTGCTTGAGTCAGCTCATGTGGCACGCAGTGATTGGACTTGTTCGTTGATGAACAGCACGACTAATGGACATGTGACTAATGTCAAACTCCTTAGCAAGCTCTCGAGTGGTTGCATACTGATCTTCTTCCATAAGGCTTCCACAGATCTTTATGTGGCAATCACAATGCTGCCAAAAGTATATATGGGGGAACCCAGTATGAGTACAGTATGTATTTGCATTGGTTAGTGCTCAATGCCAAAGTTATAAGATGACCAGTTTTGTGTTTTTTTTTTTTTTTTTTTTTTTTTTATTAAAAAAAATTTTATGGGTTTTGTACATAGGTGCAAAAAGTTTTTTTTTTTCAAAAAGATAAGTGTTTTCTTACTGGTATTTCTTGCTTTATAAATTTTATTGACTGCTCTTTTAATGAAATTCCTAGTTTGCCATCATTTTAAAAATGGCTGTTGCTTTTCATGCAACTTGTCAAAAAATCATTTGTCAATGAGATAGCAAGTGCTGTCCAAAGTCACCAATGAATTTGCTTTTTTGTTGGGGCTGAGTGAGAGAAATTAGAAAGTATCTTTTTTTAAAAAAATACTTCTTAATCCGTATCTGGTTATTAAGTATGCTAAAGTGGTCTTTATTTCATCATCTAAATAAAAATAATTTTTTTTAACCTGTTTCTAAGTAAAAAATTATTTTTAAAACTTTTGTAGATTTTCACTTTTCTCTGTCTTTAAATTTATGGAATTGAATTTTCATAGTTATAAATATATTGTCTGCAGAAGATTGATTTGCATGATTGAAATAAAAATTCAAAACATGTAACATACAGCTTTTAAAAGTTAAAGATGCTTTCATACAGAGAAGATTATAAGACATGAAAAAGTTTTTGAATTTGATATTTAGTTTTATAGGTACTTTCATGTTTTTACTGCATTATGTTTTCAATGATCCTCATCCCCTGGCTTTTTTTAATCAAAGCAGCTATAACTGCAACTCAGTGTAAGGCTTTTCTTGAAAGAGAAATTTCATGCAAAAAATTCAAAAGTTAGGTTTGTTTGCAGATTACAGTTTCAAACAGGGAGAAGTATCCCCTCACTGAATGTTGATTGTATTTTATATGATCTAACACACAGGACAGATTACCTTAAGCTATCCAAATACACTGTCCTTTATGCTTCCCAAACTTGAATTTACTTGATTTTTTTATCTTTGGGCTTGTATTAAAGGTAGGTTCCAAAATGTGAATCTGAAGTAACTGAAGAACTTGAAACAGTCACTATTAATGCTTTTGATAACCTCCAGAGGAATATTTTATCAAAGATCATCCGTATTTATAGTGCATGTTTTTATATAGCACTGTTTATAAAGGCTATCACTTAAAAAAATACTTCATTTACTTGGCTTTTATTTCTTATGGACAAATGATTAAACATTCTAAAGGTCAGAAACTGAAAGCAGTTGCATAAGGCAGAGATGCCTAGAGAAGGCCAAGGCCCATCCTGGTCTGTCGACTCAATGAAGAAGAGTTGAGTGCTTATTCTTTTGTGAAGGGAAATGTATTTCTTAAAATTCTCCTGGTATTGTATTGAATTTCTGTTAGATTAAAAAACACAAAAACACTTGTTTAATCTTTTCAGCATGTATCCCTTTCCAGAAATTTCATTTTTAAGTTTTCTGGTTCTTTTCATCCTGATTTAGTCTTTTCAGTTGTTGTTTTAAAGCAACATTTTGTTTTTAAGTTTAGACTCCATTTCTTGTAAATATGTTTAACAGGGTTTAAATCTGAAGAATAAAGAGGTGTTTGAGTATCCTTGAGTTCCAGATTTATAACAGTTTTTATCAGATGACATACAGCCAGCCACATACTGTACTTTCTCTACCCTGTTTTACTGTTGGAACCTAATTTTGTCTTTTGTGTGCCATAAATTTTTCATACCAAAGATATTAAATTTGCATTTGTCAGCAAGTATTACTCTGTTCTAGTGTTAAAAATTCTTGTTTCTCATGTATTATAAGAAACAAATCCAAAATTTTCTCTTCATTCAATAACATAGAATTTTTTCCTACTAGGCCATTTTATCCTGTAATTACAGTTACTGTTGTAACTCTGCATGACTCATAAAATTGTGCTGCAAGTTTTTAATCAGTTGCTTTTTTACTTTAATGTTTGTTACAATAAAGCATTTTATTTCAAAGACAGCTGTGACATTCTCTTCACCCTTTTTCATTCTGAATGATTAAATACTCAGAATAATGCTATTTTTTTACATAATAAATTGTTAGACACCGTAAATTAACCATATCGGTAACTTTTTCAATTATTTTTCTTTTCATGTTTGCAGGTAAGAAATTAATTTATGAATTTCTAATAGCAGTTTTTTTTGTGGGCGTGGGTAGGGTGAGAGGATTTGCCAAGAGAGCAAAATGTTGAAATAAATTTTATCGAAGAATTCAAGGAGCAGACCTTTAAGTAGTGTTTTGTGGTTTCAATCTAAATACATATTGAATCCAAATATACGACGTAAGATTCTAAAGTTCCCGGACTGAGTCTATAACGCAAAAAATATTATAATTCCAGAAACACGCCCTCCTTCGAAATAAAACCCTTGTGCAACAACACACTTTTGCCAATGCCTGTAAAGTTCATTGAAGCATGTTTGGAATCCATTTTTGGCCATGTCCTTTAATTCAGCCTGCAGTGCACATTTAACTTCATCTGAAGATAGGAATTTGAAGAATCACGAACCTGTAAGCATCTTGCCAGTTCAGAAAATAGGAATAAATTGCAGGGTACGAGATCGGGTGAGTAAGGAGGATGAGGTAAAACAGTTGTTTTCATTTTTGCAAGAAGGTCGTTGACGAGTAGGGATCGGTGAGCAGGAGCATTGTCATGCAACAGCACCCGTGACTGCTCAGCCCACATTCTTAGTCTCTTCTTCTGGATCGACTCACGCAAATGACACAGGATTTCGACGTAGAGTTCTTTGTTCGCAGTGTGTCCTTCAGGGATAAATTCTAGATGTACAATGCCCTGGATATCAAAGAATATCTCTAGCATGACCTTTCCTTTAGAGTGGGATCTTGGTGGATTTTCTGCTTCTGGGGAGATTGTCGTGATTTCCACATTGCCGATGCTCTTTTGGTTGGAGGGGGTCATACAAAAAACATCATTTCTCGTTTGCAGTAACAATTCTGCTAAGTAGGGAAGGATCTTTGTCAACAGCCGAGATTAAGTCTTCCACCATTTTCAATCGAATTCCCTTTTGGTCTACGTTTAACTTGCTGAGAACAATGTGTTGACACACCCTATGCATGTTAAGATCCTTAGTCAGTATCCACTGACATGTATGTGACCTCTGGTATCCCAACTGATTCTGCTATTTGGCAAATTGTTTGCTGCTTGTTCACATGTACCGCCACAGACACCTTTTTGATGTTTTCATTCGTGCACAAAGTCTTGGAACGGCCACAGCGTTCGTTATTTTCGTCACTTTTCCTGCCTTCTCTGAAATGACAATGCCACTCAAGAGCTTGCATTCTCGATAACGTTTCACTTCCGTACACATACTTCAACATTTCAAAAGTCTCCATAGCACTCTTTTTTTAAGTGAGCACAAATTTGATATTGATTCTACCCAAGTGAACACAAAATTTTATATTGATTCTCTGCTGAACTGACCCATTTCTTTCTAGTGTCGGTTACTAAATGCACCTGCTTAGAAAAGATGCTGTCGCTGCGATCTTTCGACCACATGATTTGGGACAAACCACTTTTAGAAAAGGGGGAGACAGTAGTAACACAAAAACGTTCTCGTAGTTGCACTATTGCAAAACATTTTAGCATTATAGACTCAGTCCGAGAACTTTTGAACCTACAACGTGTATTTCCTTTTTAAAACGGTTATTTTGGGAAATATTTAGTTTAAAATGAGGCCTGGTTAAAATCATACTTCAAAGGAACTATGTTTCAAATTCAAGTTTAAAATTTGTAGTTCCGATATGTTCAAGTGTAAAATTTTTACATTTTCAAAAAATAAAAATGTTTTATATATATAAATTAGACATTGTGTATTGTGAGAGAGACATTGTGTGTAAAGAGTGCAAAACTAAAGTGCATGGTAAAATTAAAAAATTTGCTTAGAATAGGCACAAGTTCCATACTCTTTTGCTACTTTCGGAGTATCCGAAGAACTAAGTGGATAAATGTGTTGAGTAGGTGTAATATGATCTCTTGTGTTGTATTTCACATTAGTTTTTATTTAATTTTATATTTTACCATTTTTTGATTTTGCTAATGATATACATGTACTGTAAACTTATTTTTAATACCTGAAAGTGTTATTTTGATATTATTGTATCCATTGTGAAAAGAAATTAAAAAATCCATATTCTGTTAAAAAAATTGTTTCAACATCTAGAAACAGGATCTTTTTTAGCTGGTCAGTTTTCAGGAGTATGTAATAATTTCCAATCCATCAGCCATATCTCTTAGTAAGTATTATTGACCCATGTGCAGTAATGTTGTATGTATGAAACACGAACAAATGTGCTTCATGATCTTGTTTTTTAATCCAAAAGGGCTGTTAGTCATGAAACACAATTTTGCATTGTTTTACATTAATGAGTGTTTTCATTTGAGTTGAAAAAAATACAAAATATTATTCTCTGATATTTAACCTGTTATTACTTAACAATTTATTTAAAACAGTAAGTGCAGTTCTTAATATTATTTATTTAAACTTTCTAATCCAGTTGATTTAAATAAAAATGCATTTAGTTCACCAAATATGTAATTAAAAACAATAAATATTTTTATAGAATTAAACTACCGTTTTTTTTCACTTTTTTAAGTATAAGAAGATATGTAATGATATATAACATGTTGGTCTGTATAAAAATATATAACATATTAGTCTGAATGCATATTCATCTAATATCCTGTAACATGTTTCACTGTTCCATCTGGGCCATCTCTATTGACAATCTTTACTGGTATATCGTACTAAACTTTAAATAACTAGTTAGGTTTTTTTTTGGTGATCATTAAAATCAACTATTATTATTATTTTTTTCGAAGTCTTTATGTT
>KK117023.1:670835-690535 GCA_000611955.2 Stegodyphus mimosarum
AGCATTCATTTGGTTATCTTTAACCTCATGGATACTATTCTGTTCATAAATTGCAGCAGAACAAAGCATTTTATAAGAAGCTAGAAATTTTATAGAGGGAAGAAAATAATATTTATATTTACATTTTTATAGTCAGCTGAGACTACAATAGATGCTGCTGAATATGATCACAGTTAATGCTGTTCAGATATTATTAGTGAATTACTGAAGTCCATCTCATTTATGTGTGAAAACATGGAAAATACATTGTATATTGTGATCAACAATTCAGTTAATGCGATCGAAATATCAGTGAATAATTTTTTTTTAAACTGAGATAGTCATCAGATAATGTCAAAATAGATTATAAAAATTGCCAAGTGACAAGAAATGCAGCCAAGTAAGAAATTAAGCCATCAAATAGTTTTTTTTATTTATTTATTAATTAATTTATTTATTTTAGTCTGCCGCTGAAAATTAGGCAAAACAGCAAAATTTCTAGTCAGTTTTTCCCGTCCTGCCCCCTACCCCCCCCCAAAATTAAAACATCTATTATCTATCAAATTAAGATTTCATTTTGCTTACTTTTAAATTTTACATTAGTATGTTCTTCTAGAATACAACACTTGTCAAGTAATTTCCAGAAACCTTATGAATATTCATAAGGGAGCTTTTGCATTAAAACATGATGATAAACAAACTTTTGCATTTCCATAATTAAAATGCTATATATTTTTATGATTCTAATTATATTTACATTAAAGTAGATGAATTCCATTACAATTTTGAAGAATACTTTTCTCATTGTGTAATGTTATCATTCAGTTTTATTTTCAAAATTGCCATGGATAAATATGAGCACTTTAAGTGGCACCTACTGTATTTGGTAAGCATATTTATATATAAAACATGTATATCCATTACACATGGGTATGACTGGGTTGGCTGTTGTCACATGCGTACTCGAAAATATGCCCAAAACAGGACAGTTCTATGTAATGTTGAAAATCAGAAAGTAATAATTTTTTTTCCCCTCTAAATATAAAGAATGGCAAAAGTTATTTAGCTAAAAATTTTTAGAAACTGCTATTTATTACGTGTGTTTTTATTTTATAAAATTGATTGGCATGTAATTGAAAAAAATTCATCATATTGTGAAGAGTAAAGCATTATGAGTGGAAATGTCATAAAATTAAAGGTAAACTCATGTGGAAATAGAAATTAAAAATATTATTAAAAGCACTGTAAATGGAACTGAAAACTTTCTCCATTTTTGTAAGATAAAATTAGTATTTATAAAGCAGATGGAAACAATGAACATCAAATTGCAAACCATTTAGGGGTTAAATATACATATTATTTCACAATTTTGTACATTCAACTATTGTAATCTTTTATAATTCATGAAATAATACATTGTTAAACCTGACAAAATATAAAATGAAAAATTCATATTCACTAAGACAATCCCTTATTATGACATATCTGATAGAAATTATAGTAAGAATGTGTATATATTTTAAGAAGTTATTACTTAAACTAAAAGAGTAAAATTTAGTAAACCTGGAGTGTATAAAGAAAATCATATTTATCATTACGATTTTTGAAAGTAGAGTAAATATAGTATAAATGTATTTGGAATAATGTATGTCTTATGTTTGGATCTGCAAACTACCATCACAGGGGGTGGGATCTCTCCATTTCAAAATCAAGGAATAGAGAATGTAATACTGAACAGAAAAATAAGCACATGGGCTATAAATGTGATTTTTCTTCTGTTTAACTGAGATTCCTGCATGTCACTTTCAAACACCTGCTGGCTAGGGAATCGCAGCAGGGGATTTTTATATCTGACCTAAACAATAAGTTAAGCTCTAACGCTGCCATGTCTAACTGCCATCGTACTAGATTTAAATTGAATTATCTATAATGAGAATCAGCGAAATCCCAGTGATTCCAGATCTCAGATTTTGTATAATTATTTAAAAAACATCTTCTGATATTTAGCTTAAACATTATGTAGGTAATGTATTCTGATTAATTTTGACTCTTCTTTTGAAAAATGATCATGTATTTTTGTGATAATTAGTAAGAAAAAAGTTTGGAAGATTTCTTAATTTTTTTTAAAGGTAAGTATCTTTTTTAACAGACTTCTGCAGTGCTGTAATTTCATGCCTTATATATTCAAAAAAATTTTTTAATAAATTACAAGTTAAAACTAATTAGCATTTTATAATTAACTAGAACAGTTACTATTATGCAGTAGATTTTGTTTATCTGCTTGTTTCTTAAAATCTGACTGCTCAATATTAAAATAGTCCAAACTAATGCAAAAATTTAATGACTAATTTTAATGAATTCCATAATTGATATTTTAACAAGTGATTTTTCTATTAAAGTTAATAATTATATAATTGACTATTTTTTCTGTAATCTAGGAAAAATATAATCGTACTGAACCTCGTAATCACCGTTGTAAAGTATGTCATAGCTGGTTTGGATTATTTGCTACATTTGTCAAACATATGGAAACTGAAAGTCACAGTTATCAATGTCGAGAATGTGGATTGTTATTTGTTCAGCCTGGCCCTAGACGAAATCACATTCAAAGTATTCATCCAGAAGTTGCAAATATCTGTGAGGTAACAAAATCTTCAATATAGTCTATAACTTTTTCAAAACCTAACTTTTGTATTTCGTAGTTTTATAGTTTTATGGCATGACTACTTTTATCTTGTCATGAAATTTTCAGTCACTTAGTATATAATAACTTGTTATTAAATTATTTTCTTTTTGTATATACTGTTTAGTTTTCTGGATATTATTCTGAGGAATTGAAAGTTATGAAAACAAGGATAAAATAAGGAATTATATTAAGCTAATCAATAACATTTTTTTTTACGTTGCTACAAGTGTATATTGAATCTACAGTTCGAAAGAAATGTCATGAAGAAAAAAAGGCCTTGATCTCAACAAAATGAAATTCTAAATAACAAGATGTAGTAAAACCTTTCCGAACATTGGGGTTATGTCATTAATACTTTGTGCACATGGAAAAATTGCATTTTTCAAAATTAACTTTCTATGGAAAAAATGTTAGGGATAATTCAAATTAAGAAAGTTATATAATTTTAACAAACCTAAATATGGTAATTAAAAGGGGAAAATAAAAAGAATGTTAATTGAAAAGATTTTTGATACCTACATATAATCTCGTTGACCAGGAAACTGTTGTCAAGCAGCACGATTTAACACCAATTATGAATAAGCACAACACGCTCATACCATCTCTATCATTTGATGTAACCTTAATTTATTCTCGATAAGCCAGTTCTTGTTTTTAACAATAAGGATGTAAATTAACTGTTGTATATTTTTATTCCATTTTGTGGGAGGAAAAAATTATTAAACTTTAGGATCTGCATTCTGTAGAATGGGAAGCAGGATTTAACCATCAAATAAGTATGTGTTAATGGACGCAATATGGCCAGCTGTTCAGAACAGCAAGCAGTGGATTGTTTTCAAAGTTATGAGATCTTACCATCAAATAAGTATGTGGTAATGGACACAAAATGGTCAGCTGATTATGGCCAACAAAGCAGGAATAGATTGAAATAATTATTTGTGGTAAGTTTGACTTTGCAGTGTTCTGAACAGAACTGGTGAAACCAGAGGGAATTACGAAACGGTAGAAATTGCTAAACAAATTTTTAATGAAGCCAGCCAGATACTAATTGTTTATTCAGATTTCAGTTTTTCAGAATTCCACATGAACGATTGGAGATTTCTGTTCCTTCAGAATTTCACACGAACGATTGTCTAACTTTAGTAGGATCTCTGCCGTTTTCATGATTTCATCATAGCCAACTTTCATGGTTGACGAGATAAAACATAAGTACAGATTTTTATTACTGCTTAATAAATAAGTACATAAAACTATTATTTTTTGTAAAGCTGGTGATGTTTGCATGGGCCAGTGACTGACACAACTCTTTAAAAAGTTTCACAATAAGGAGCACAGAGTTTTTCAATGCCTTTCATAAAAGTGTCTTCTTTCTTCATTTGTGTTAATTTCCATCTCAAAATCAGACAATACATGTGTCTTTTTTAACAATTCATTACTGTTTTTTAAATTGAAGATGATTTACCATCTTCACTGTCATAGCTTTCATTGTCAACTGGTGTTAAAAGATTATTCAATTCTTCTTTCATTATTTCTCAATTGTCATACTTGATTAAATCTTTGAATTCTTCTTTCATATCTAAAAACCAACCCTTCTCCACTAGTTGCTTTTCTAATTTGTATCATTAATCATTTTGTAATCTTCCTTTGGCTTCATTTTCAATTGATGGAAACTCTATAAAACTGTTGAAAACCTCTGGCCGAAGCTAATGCCAGCAAGTATTCAGAATTGAATTTACTTGTTCCCATGCAAGGTTAATTATTTTATGTGGTGGCTTATATTGACTTGCTCACAAAATGCTATTAATATGTCATGCTTTGTCTACTGTCTAGGTTCCTAGAAGAGTAGTAACACTTCCTCAGTGGGTGCTGGAGTCCTCCATGGGAGGCAGTAGTCAGTCCAGAGGGGCAGGTGGGGGTGTTAAGACAATCAAGAGGGGTGCTCATGACATATCTACCTATTTAGGAAATTAGTACAAGAGAAGGGATGCGCTTACAAATTTGTAATAGTTTTTTTTTTTTAATTTTTAAATTTTTGCAAAAGGATAAATGTTAACTAAAAATTTCATGAAAGTGAGTAATCAGTCTACAGTGAGAGGATTAAAAGAACTCAATTAATATCTAAATATTCTAAATAAATTAAGATCCAAAATATAAATTTGATACTGCTAAAGCAAATAAGAGTATTAATCAACTTTTTTAAATCGTAACTTAGATTTGTGGACTGAAACTTCCAAATTCTCAAGCACTGTGGAGTCATCTCTCAGTTCATAATATTGTGTATGAGTGTCCTAAATGTCACAGACGATTCTTGCAGAAAGAACAACTTGTTGCACACTCGGAAGTTCATGCGTATGTATATTTACTATTATCATTGTTTTGAGATCTCTTCTTTAATATTGCTAAACTGTATAAAATAGTGATTGCTAATGTACAGTTACTAATATTTTGTTTGAAACTGATAGCAATTTCCATTAAAGCAACTGCATTTTTAAGTTACATGTTTTTGCTAGGAAAAGGGAAGATTAATGTGGCCTTGCTGTCAGTTCAATGTATTAGTTCTTAGCTGTCAAAAACATAAAATTTGATTTCTAGTTATTATTCTGCACCCCTCTAAATATATCACATTCTTAGCATA
The DNA here is from genome assembly GCA_000611955.2 of Stegodyphus mimosarum. Lineage (NCBI taxonomy): Eukaryota > Metazoa > Arthropoda > Arachnida > Araneae > Eresidae > Stegodyphus > Stegodyphus mimosarum. Next base: position 676,136 of record KK117023.1, read on the forward strand.
TTAGGAGCACTTAAAAATTTCATTAACTTTTAAACATTTATTATGAATATTATAACTAAAAGGAAGTTGCTTAGAACAAGTAACTTGCTGAAAGGATGAATGAAATTTACAACCTGTGAGATAACTTTGATTTTTGCTTTACCAGAGTGAATTTGCTGAATTATTCATTAACTAATTTGTAGATTAATTTCTGGTCCTTCATGTGTAGATTTTAACTGTACTAATGACCAATTGAGTTAAATGAAATTGAAGGAACATCTTAGATACAATAAGAGATAATGCTGAAATTGAGCATAAGGATCAGAAATGATAAGAAAATTTAATCTAGATTTTTTCAGTAATCGTATGGATATGCAAATAAATTAGGAATGGAAGAGCGAAATTCAGAAATAAAAGGTAACTGATTTAATAACCAAGTAAAAAATATGTAAAGGAAAAAATTGCGTTTGAACAGGTTGTCTGTTGTTTTGGGATTGTTTAGTAGAATACATGGTAACCATCCAAAGGAGTGGATTCAGGTAAAATAAATGTTTTTATTTGTTGCTTTCCTTGAACTTTACAGAATCGATATACAAGGTGTGCATCGATTCTGTAAGGTTCAAAGAAAATGAAAAGAAAAGCCTAAGATGAGATTATAGGGTGGTAACTTGACAATGATAACTGCTGCATTATATTGGGTTTGCTTTGCCATTACATTAAGTCGGCAGGTACTTGGCTGGAATTCCTTGCTTTGCTTCATAGTAAATGCTGTCTGGAATACTGCAGAATTCATACTCCCATTCGTGTCTTCAGCAGCTGTATTCGATTTAGAATTCCATACATAACATTGCCACACCGTGCTGGAAAGAACCGCAAGGGCAACATAATAGTCTTGGCCTCTACTGAGGACATGTATAGTATTGCACTTCTTAAATTTGTCGGCAATGTGCAGCCGCAGGGGGGAATGCAAATTTCCCAACACTTTGCCTCACAAAGCTGAAAAAAGATTAAAACAGAAAAAATATATTCATTAGTTAAAGTTGTTTGCAGGCATCTGCTGTTGATGCATACCGGGTGTCATTTTTCTTTTTGTCACATAACTCTCTAATGGAATGAAAACAAGTATCAGGATGTTTTCATCAAGAGTGATTAATGCAAAATTTCACTAAATCTGTACACTTTGTCATTATACGGTACAGTTGGTTATGCTCCCTGTTTTGAAAAATATAGCTTTCTTAGCAAATGCAAGTGCATTGCTTCTTTTGAAGCTTCAGTTAATGCTATGTGTTTTGCTTCAGTATGTGATAATGCTACAATTCTTTGCTTACATGATTCATAAGAAATCTGACTTTCTGCTTTTATGAAAATATAGCCTCTAAAGAATTTCATGTTAAGAGTATTTTTGACTCATTCTCTGTCTACATAACATTTAAGATTTTCATTTGTTTTCCAATAAGTTGTTTTCACATTTAATGTTGGTTCAGGGTATACTAGTATGTGTTTTAATTAAATCCAGTGGAAGTATTTCGGATTGCTGTTAAATTGACCAAGTCTACTAAGAAAATTTGCAAAATCAAGTAATGTAGATACTGCTGAGTAAATTAAGGATCTCATTAAGGATTGATTCTTATTTTTGTGTGCATTTTCATTTTCTTTCGTGATGCTTGAAGATTCACATAGCTTAATGCTAAGATCTACCAGTATTGATATAGACTAACATTCTTGCATACCACACTTAGCTAAGAGTTCTTTTATGAACTGAATTTGGCTAGCTGATTCATTTTCATTTTGTTCAAGGTTAATGTCTTAACACTGATTTATTTTACCCAAGTACCTCAAAAATTTTGCTAAGAGATCATGGATGATTCTCTTTTAATTAGAATTATCTCATCATCAATATAAATAGCAATTATAATACAATCATCCATTCTTTTACTGATCATGGCTACTATAGCTGTCTGGTGTTAATTTTTAAAATTTTAGTTTCTGCAGAGTTTCATCTAGTTTTAGGTTCTTAATTCATTGTGCTTGTTTAGGTCTGTAGATTCACTTTTTGAGCTTACAGACTTTGCCTTCAGAGGTTATGAAACCTTTTGGTTGGGACATGAATATTTCTTCATCAGTTTCCCCATTCAGGTAAGCTATTTGAATATCCATTTGATATATCTTTAGATCAAATTTTGCAGCCGAAGTGAGCAGTGTGTATATAGAATTGTAGTGAACTGTGGGTGAAAATGTTTACATGTAGTCAATTGCAAACATCCTTTAGCAATGAATCTGGCTTTGTACCAATCAACAGTGCTATCCACTTTTCATTTATTCAGAATACCCATCAACAAACAGTTTCTCCGTTATCTGACAAGTCAGTTAATTCCCATATATTGTTCCCCGTTAAGGAATGCTATTCTTTTTGCATGAATGCTGCATCAGGTCTGGATACAGTATCCTGTACTGTTTCTGCATCTGCAAAAACTTCAGAGTTTACTAAATATGTGCGTTTTTATTTGTAAAGTCTTCTTTGTCTGTCGATTTTCCTGTTTTCAGAAAAGTATGTCTTCTGTGGTTGTCTTTGTAAATTTTGACCTTGAACTACATTTTGTTCAACATCTGCTCTCCCTTCATCTGGCACTTTGGACTTCTTCAGTAAAAACTAATTTGATTAATTTCTTTTTATTAAGTTGAAGTTTTCCAGCTATTTTTAGTTTCTGGCCTTTCCGAAAATTAAACATTGTAACTTTGTGCTACTTCATAGGTTCCAGATTTCCACAGGTCATATGCTTTTACTTTTTCAGAATATCCAATAAGAATGTATTCTTCACTTTCAGAGAGAAATTTGTTTTTCTTATTCAAATTGCTTATTGCAAAAGCTTTGTTTTCTGTGATCCTTGAATGCAGTGCTGTAGACTTTCTTTTAGATCATGTTTTTTCAGGCATTTTAGATTTGCTCTTACTAGGATTTTGGTTACATATGTAAGCTACTGTTTGATATATTTTTTGCCCGTAAACCTTCGGGTGATTTTAATTTGAATAGCAGTCATCTGGTTATTTCAACTACGTTACAGTTGGAGCATTCTGCTCTGCTATGGTCTGTGTTCGACTGAGAATTGGCATTTAATGCTCTCTTTTTTTGAAGATTTGATAGAGTTTGTGGCATTATCATTTTAGAGAATTTTCAGTTGCTTCCCTGTCTGTTTTTGAGCCTGGAATTCTTGCCTTTTGAATGCTTCAAGAGCATTAAATATTTTCCATAAGTTTATACAGTAATTATGTGTGATTTGTTGCTGATGAATGTTATAAAGTATTCTGTGCCACCTAAAGATGTGACTTTCATGGGACCAAAGTTCAAGTATATCATGGTTTACTGCGTGTGTGCTTCTTTTCCAAATTTTACATTTTGGAACTTTCAGACCATGCACCATCTATTTAGAATGTATTACTTTTAAGTCAGGTAACTTTAAGTGACCACACCTTTCATGCCACAGTTTCAACTTACTGTTTCGGGTATCTGCATTATACTGTGCAGCATCTGAAACTTGGATATGTCCTGTTGATTTATAACATATATGCCTTTTTGCTTCATTGACTGTGAAACTACAGGCTTATTTTTGTCTTAAACCCACTCATGGTTATGACTGGAATTATGGCAACATTTAATATATCATTAAGTGTTATGTGCTGTGAAGTTTAATTGACACTTGCATAAATTTCAACTTTTTCTTTGACTTCTAAAAATTCATTATTTGCTAACTGAATTTCAGTTTCAGTTATTGATGTCAATTTACATCTGTGATTTCATATGTGTGTGGTTGCTCCTGAATCAAGGTACCAGCTATATGTTCGTAATTCTTGCATTGTATTGACACAATGCTGAAAGAACAGTTTTGTGTAGTGGATTCTTGACTAAAATTTTTGCTTTTAATTTTTCTACATTCAGGTGTTTTGTGTTCTTTTCTCTTGAAATTGTAGCACTTAAAGTTTTTTGCATTCTTAGACTTTATTTTCATGTTACTGTGGTTAGTAACTAATACATCCTGCACGTGGCTTTTTTCTTGCTGTTTAAATCAGCAACTTTTAGATTCTTCTAGTAACTTTCAGTGTGTTTAAGTTATTCAGTTTATCGTGATTCTGAAATTTTCAAATTCTTTGGTTAAGCTACATAGGAGCAAGATAAAAATTCTTCTGCAATTTCAGGTCCAATTATGCAGGTTTATCTATAATTTCGAAGAAAGAAGTTAAAAAATCTTGCATTGTATCATTCACAGCCATCTTTTTTGAAATAAGGTCTACATAAGGCTTACTTTAGTTATAGATCCTTTCAGTTGATGAATTTCCTGAAATTTCATCTGTTCTTCATATGTTGTTTGACAGTTTTGAATCTGCACTACACCAGCTGATTTCACGCACAGAGCAACAATTGTTAAAGCTTTCTAATAATTTAAGACATAGTTGTCAAATTCGATTTGATTAGTTTCAGAGATTTCTAGCTTCATTAACTGCACACTTGCAACTTTCCAAAGCTCTGACTGGATCAAAACCAATGTCACTTGAAAATGCCAGATCTGAAAGTTAGTTTTTCCAGTTTTTTAATTTGTGCGTTAGGGTTCATCCTTTTCATTAGTCACTTGAAATTTCAGTAAAGCCAAGGAAAAAGAATAAAGTCAAAGAAATTTTGCTTATGTTGTTTTCTCTAAAAACATAGATGCTCCACTTGCTACTTGAATGTACATAGTGAAAAAAAAAAAGGGGGAGGGCAGTTCTATATCTCCCATTCTACTGGGTTGATTTACAAAATTCAAATTGCATTTTCTATGTCTCGAAAGCTCAACTTAGGATCATTAACAGACTTTAATATGTATTAGATTTATATATACCATTGTTTTAATATAGATATTTTGACACAAAATCGGGACTTTTTCTGAAATGACATGCCAATTTCTTTACATATTTCATTTCTACGACTCAAATTATATCAAACTGCCAAGTTTTGTAAAAATCGCACAAGCAGTTTTTAAAAGATTAGCTTTCAAAATTTTAGCTCCTCAATGTTAATTCAATTTAGTATGTATTTATTAATATCTCTTTTCTTATTACACTTACTTGATTCTTTCTTTCAGAGTTCGAAATTTAGGTTCACTCCAAATAAAATTCACCCATTTTCTATGATTTATTTTTAAATAATTTTGGAAAAAAAAAATTTGAATTATAACCTATAAAATTTTTATCATCAACTTAAAGTAGATGTATTTCTAAGTATACCTGCAAAAAATTAGAGCTTTTTATTCAAAATTTTCAAAGATATACGTGAATTTATACATTGGCACATTTTGAAATTTGGCATATTTGTTGAAAGCAATAATATCATCTAATGTGGTTTACACACTTTGCTAAAATTATTTGAAAGTAGAACGATGTGGCTTTTTTCCTGCTCGTGCACAATGTAAAAGATAGGAAAGCTGTGACTTTTTTTCCGCTCCTGCACAATGCAAGGGATAGGAAAATAGGTTGCCAAGTGAATTATTCTTGGCGCAAATTGAAAAAAATTTGCCAAGTTAAATTTTTTAATTTCTCCATAAATTTCGCACCAATTTTTACAAAATTAAATATTTAGGCATAATTTGAGTCATAGAATCGAAATATGGAAAAAAATTGGTATGTTATTTCAGAAAAAGACCTATTTTGTGTCAAAATACCTATGTTAGATCAATGCTTTCTGTAAATCTAATATATATCCTAAGTCGCGCCTTCAAGATATGAAGAACGCAATTTGAATTTCGTCAGTCACCAGTGGAATGGGAGATATAGAACTGTCCTTTTCTAAGTGATAGTTGTTGCATAGTAGAATAAACGGTAGCCAATTAAAGGAGCAGACAGGAAGTAAATGAAACAAAAGATTTTTAATTGATTTTTTCTGTGAACTTAATAGATATGAACAAGGTGTATGTCAACCTATGATATATGATAAAAGCATAAGATGAAATTACAGAGTGATAACTTGACAATGACTGCTGTATCATATTGGGTCTGTTTTGCAATTGATTACATTAGGTTAGTTGTACACATTGGGTCTATTTTGCCATTGCATTAGGTTTTTTCAATTCCTGCATTGCTTCATAGTAAACACTGTTCTGGGCATTGCTGGATTCCTACACCCAATTTTTGTCCTCAAGAGCTACATTTCTGTCAGGACTTCGTGTATCACATTGATGCACCTTTCTGGCAAGAACCACGGCTACTGGGATAGGCCACACGGAGTACACTCTCTTGGCCTCTACTGTGGGATTATATAGTGTGGCACTTTGTATTCCCTTCAGCACCGCACTTGTGCAAGGGGTAATGCAAATTTCCCAACATAGGCAGAGTTAAAAAAAATCATGTGAATGTGTTTCATGTAAGAAAGATTAGATTTTAAGTTTTTTATAAACTTTTATTTAGTTCATTCACAATGTTTGTTGCTGTGGTCAAAATTGTGTCATCAGTTTTTAAAATACATTCAATAACATTGAAAATAGCACATAGAAGGGAGCATTGGATTGAAATGAAATTTATTACATATAATGATACAGATGAGAGATTGACTTGATCCCAAAATCAAGACAATTAAGCAGATACAGTGTGGGCAATTAGACAAATACTGTGCAACTTGAATTAGTGTGATGGATCACATCCTGCAGTATATGCCATAACACAATCCAAAATTGAGTTGACTAGAAATGCAATGTTGTCCTGAGGCAGATGGGCCCGTAAATGTTGAACAGCCACCACATGTACAAAGTGACACAGTGGCATCATCCATCCTCTCACCTCATCATTGTCTTGGTCACTCCAGACCCAGCCACATGTGGGTGTCATCTCATGTCCACTACTCCCAACATGTTCTGATGGCACACTCCAAATTATCAACCTCATGAGCAACATTCCTTGTTGACCAGCCTGTGGTTTTCGTGCCAGTAATCAGGCCACTCTCAAATTCATTTAACTGTGAGAAGTGTCTTCTCACACATCTCCCTGGCATTCTTCGCTTACTGAAATCCATCTAGAGTCAAAATATGATCATCATGTTTATGGATCTTCACCTATGCAGTATGTATATAGAACTTTCTTCCTGATTGCAGCACCACTGCAGGATGTGTGGTCATGTGCATTGGCCTCAAACTTGGATCATTTGCATATTGGATCTCATACTTATTTGTAAAGTTTCATGTTTGTACCTTTCTTCCTTCTTGGTGTGCTGTTTTCAGTATTCCTGAGTGTACTTTCTGATAAGCTGCTGCATGCTTATTTGTGACAGTACAATATTATTAAAGTTTGTTTTTTTTAACTGAGTTTTTGCACTTATCTAGTTTAATGAACAAAGTAAAAATTTCGGAATTTAATTGTTTGCAGCATTAAATTGAGCTGGGGAAGAAATCTTTTAATTCAAAATTTGTATGTGGTTTTTGATTTTTTTTGGCAGATCTTTGAAAATTGTTTGACCTTTTTTGTTTATTTGATGTCTCCAATTTTTAAATTTCAGCTTATGAAATTGCATCTGCTGTAAAGTTTTGAAATTTTCAGGTTAGGAAACCAAAACATAGTGCCTTTTTTTAAACAAAAATAATTAAAAACATATTAATTGAATGATTTTCTGTAAAAAAAATTTCCTGCTGGGAAGTACAAGAGGGATTTTTTTTTGGGGGGGAGAGGTGATTTAGTTGTCATGTTTTTCTTTTTTCTATATTGCTATCTCTAATGCTGATTTTATTTATTTATTTAATCTTGCTTCCCTTGCTATAAAATGACTTGCAAAGAAATAAAGCTTACTGCCATGCCTTGTGTCATTTTATAATTTCTTCCCTCTCTTTTCTTTATAGATAGACAAAAAAAATGTTAATTAAACAACTTCCTAATTTTTTATGATAACAGTACAATATGGTAAAGCGAATTTTTAAAATTTAATGCTCCTCCTCTTCGTTTAATGAGCAAGCTAAAAAAAAATCTCAGAATTTTGCTTCCCCCATCTTGTTAAGTGGAAAAAAAATCTTTTAAATGAAATATGATATGAGATAATTTCTTACTTTTTGGCAAAACTGTAAGACTATTTTCAACATTTTGAGGTAGCAGAACAGTTGGAAGTAAAAGAGTGATTATTCTATGTTGAAAAATGATTTTTCTGTTGAATAATTTAATTGGTAATGTGTCGTAAAGATGAAAATTAAAAGTAATTTTTTTATAATATAAAATATTTTTCAATTGACTAATTTGATTGATGAGGTTTAAATCAGAATAAAAAATAAATAAATGAAAAAATTAAAAGTTTAAGTAAGCTTTTATTTAAAACTCATAATATATGAACCAAAAGGAGGAAACTAATATATCATATAGTTTAGTGAGAACAAATAGGTTAAATAATTCTGTGTACAAAATTCATCTACAGTTTTATTATGAATAATAAAAAAAGCCTGGGCATTTAAATAATGAATCAAATTGCATTGTCTAAAATGATCTTTATAAATTCATCGAGGGCACCACACACATTTATTATTAGTGATATGAAATTGTAGAGGAATTTTGTGAAGAGAATTGTTTAATCCGTTTCCATTAAATAATAATATAAAGTATTTTATGAGTTTTAAATAAAAGTTTATGTTCTAAAAACTTATTTAATTTAAATTTTTTGAACTAGATTAAAAATCATGCTTTTGATACATGAGTCTATCAGAGTTATAACCAATAGATAAATTAATTTTCTTTTGTTGTTTGAATTGAAAAGTTTCCGTATTTGTTTACTTCAAATTGCATGTCTTTCAAAAGAATTAGAGGATAAACATATTTCTAATTGCATTATAGCTTATGAAAAAAAAATTCTCAAATATCTCTTCATTTTGTTTTTTAAATAAATTTTAATAATTATTAAGCCATAAACTGATTAAAGTCTTTAAAAAGACATGAACTAGAACATGAGCTGAATTCACTAATCGCCATTAAAAGGTTAAGGTAAATAATCTTGCAGTTTCTAATATGTGTGTTTATGCTTTTTCAGTCCACCAACTCCTTGTCCTTGGGAAGGATGTAATAGAAAACTAGCTACAAAAGTTGGATTGTTTAACCACTTACGAATGCACAGAGGGGATACAGATTTTAAATGTACAATCTGCAATAAAGGTTTGCACACTTTATTTTTTATTTGTTATGTTTTATTTTAATAATAATTTTATATTGTTAATGTAAAGACATTCATGATCATATTTCAGTGATTATGTTGGAAAGCTGAAAGATACCACTATTCTATAAAATCAAAGATTATTCAAAATTGAAACTAGTGCAGAATTATTGAAATAATTAACACGTCAAAAATTTAGCTTTCTAGTTTCCTTTATGATGATACTTATCCCATTAGCAGCCATTATTCATTTCATCTTTTTGTCTGCTTTAGTTTACTTTTATGCATTGGTTGTAGAGGTGTTGTTCTGTAGTAGTGCCATGATCATGGTAAACTTAAAAATCAAGTAGCACATTCAAATTCCTTGTAAATTCAAAATGGTCACAACAGAATGTTTTCATATGTTAAAGGAGTTGTTTAATGGTAATGCTGTGTCACATGCAAGTTTTTGAATTGCACAAATGGTTTTCAGAAAGTCGGGAAGAGGCTGAAGATGGTCCTAGTTGATCTGTGGGTTCAAGAGCTGAAGCAAACATTCAGAAAATTAATGAAATCATGCGGAAATACTGACATCTGAGCATTTGGATGATCATATACATGAAGGACATTAACAAAGAGAGAGTAAGGCAAATTTTGCATGTTCAATTAAACATGACAAAAGTTTGTTCTTGAGACAAAACAAAATCAGGAGAACATTTGCTCTGATATAAGGGAATAACTCAATGAAGAACCAGACTTGCTGACACATGTCATCACATGTGATGATGGGTGGATCTTCACAATGAATCTTCCAGTGTGACCCAGAAAAAGGCATCAATCGATGCACTGCAAGGCTCCCACATCTTCAAGAATGAAAAAAGCACAAATAAGAAAGGCAATACTGATCTTCTGCCCCTCCCAGTATCAGGGATGTTATCAGGGTGCCCAAGCATCAAACCGCTAATAAGAGAAGTCCTAATCATTTTGAGTAAGGAAGAAAAGACTATAAAAGAACAATGCATGGATTCTGGATCAGGACAGCACACTAGCCCATAATGCCTTATATGTGAAATCGTTTTTAGAGGACAAGCGCATTCCTCTGCTCGAACTTCTTTTATATTCATCAGATATGCTCCCTTTGACTTTTATCTGTTCCCATAAGTGAAAAGTGCATTGAAGGGAACACATTTTCAGTCTGTTGAAGAGGTAAATAAAAAAATGGCAGAGTTGTTGAAAAGGGTGATGGTGGATAATCTACAGCATTGCCTTGAACAATGGAAGGCATGTCTGCAGCAGTGTATATAGGCACGTATACGTAGAGGAGAGGAGTAAGTTGTATGTATATAGAGGAGAGAAGAGTGTTGAAGGGGATAAAAGTAACTTATAACTATGTTTGCATTAAATCACATTTCTGACGCCAGTGTCATTATGAATTTTTTTAATTACCTGTTGTAATGTATATATACACAAACCCACACACTGACAAGACAAAAAAAATCCCAACACCAAGAAGAAGTTGTGCTAGATAAACAAAATTTGATAGTTGTGTTTATACATCTGAAGGATAAGGTCTATTCAAAGTTCACACTAGATGCATATATGTAGCGGTAACCACTGTGAACATGCAAATCAGGCTTACTTTAAGTACATGCATTTAAAGTATATGTATTTGAAGCAATTTGTGACTGTTATTTATTGTTGAGATTTGACAAAGTGAGTTATAAGAATGCTTCTAAGATGGTGAAGAAACCATTATCAACAGCTTGGTGCGTTTGAACGAGGTCATGTATTAGGGTTACAAGAAGGTGGATTTTCTCTCAGCAGTATTCCAAAATGACTTGGTAGGAATGTATCAACTGTGCATGATTGTTGGCAGCAGTGCTCTAGGGAAGGTACTGGTGGCAGAATACCAGGTTCCAGGAGGAAGTATAGCACTACAGAGAGAGAAGACCGCCATATTTAGCTCATTGTACTGCATCTGCAGCAGAAATTCAAGCTGCAGTTGGTACCACAGTGACACAACAAAATGTAACAAATCAGTTATGTGAAGGGCAGCTCCGAGCTAGACGCCCTGTAGCATGCATTCTTCTGACTCCAAACCACTGCTGTTTGCGATGTCAGTTGTATCAAGCTAGAGCTCATTGGAGGAAGGACTGGAGATCTGTTGTGTTTTCTGGTGAAAGCCAATTCTGATTTGGTGCCAGTGATGGTTGTATGTTAATTAGAAATAAGCCAGGTGAGTGCCTGCAACCAGCCACTCTGCAGCATGAACACCCTGGACCTACACTTGGAGTTATGGTCTGGGGAGTAATTTTATATGACAGCTGGAGTTCTCTCATAGGTATCTCATGCACCCTGACTGCAAATTTTTACATTAGCGATTCAACCTGTTCTGTTTCCATTCATGAACAACATTCAATGGGGTGCTCCCAACATATTTTTGTAGTCCAACATGCTCTCCAGAGTGTCAACATATTGCCTTGGCGTGCTAGTTCACTAGATCTTCTCCATCCGAATACATATGGGACATCATCGGATGCCGACTCCAGCAGTAATCATCCCTATTTTGACTGATCAAGTACCACAGGCATCGAACTCGATCCCACAAACTGACCTCCGGCATCTGTATGACACAATGCATATACACTGCACCTCCCCCCCCAAAAAAAGAAAGGTTTTAGATTTTAAATTACGTACAAAGGGGCAGGGTATTTTTACATGTTGTGTGCTATCTTTATTTATTAAATATCATGTTCTTCGCACTTAAACCATAAAATTCAGCTCAAGAGAAATAGTGCAAAATTTTCAATTGAGGGTATCTTTAGAATTTCCAATACATTCTCATGCACTGGAGATATAAAAATGTTTTTTCGGTACAATGTTGCCATTGCTCGCTTTGAAATCTTTGAGTTTGTTAATCAAAAATTCGTTTAAGTTTTACAAAATATGAAATCGATAATAAAACAAATTTCAAATAATAAAAAAATTTTGCTTTCAAATGCCCATAGTCGCAGTAGGATTACGTCATTCAAAATTGGATGGCTGAAGGTACTGTCGTTTTATCACAATGCGAGAAACATACATACATTTATGCAGATTCTTCATTATTTAATTTCTTTAAATATAATACAGGGCAATAATATTTAGTGGCAACAATTTGAAAAGTGAAACAGGCATTCAGAGTGAACCAATGCAAAATCACAAAACAAAAACAATAGTCCCTCAGAGACAAAGCCCCTTTGGATTAAAAAGGGACAGTTCTGTATCTCCTATTCTACTGGGCCAATTGACGAAATTCAACTTGCGTTTTTCATGTCTTGAAATTCCAACTTAGGATAGATTTATATATATATATATATATAGCATTGTTCTAATATAGGTATTTGGACAGAGAATCGAACTTTCTCTGAAATGACATGTCCCCACCTTTTTTTCCCCATATATCGATTCTATGACTTAAATTATGCCAAACTGCCAGTTTTGTAAAATTCGCATGAATAGTTTTGGAAAAATTAGCTCTCAAAATTTTAGCTCCTCAATGTTAATTTAATTTAGTATGTATTTCTTAATATCTCTTTTTTTATTAAACTTATCTGATTCTTCCTTTCATATTTTTAAATAATTTTGAATCATAATCTATAAAAGTTTTGCCATCATCTTAAAGTAGATGTATTTCTAAGCATACCTGCAAAAAACTAGAGTTTTTTTATTCAAAATTTCCTAAGATATACGGGAATTTACATTTTGGCGCATTTTGAAATTGGGCTTATTTTATTATAAGCGATAATAACAAAAATATGGTTTAATGAACGATGACTCCCCCCCACCTTGTGAACAGTGAAAAAGGGAAAGGAAAATAAGTTGCTATAAATTAAGAAGTGAATTATTCTTGGCTCAAACTGAAAAAAAAAAATGTGCCAAGTTAAATTTGTATTTCTCTGTAAATTTCACAGCAAATTTTACAAAATCTATGTCTAAGCATAATTTGAGTCGTAGAATCGAAATATGGGAAAAAAGTGGTATGATATTTCAGAAAAGTCTGATTTAATGTTCAGCAGTGCTATGTATATAACTAATATATATCCCAATTAATGCTTTTAGACATTGAAAATGCAATTTGAATTTCGTCAATCGGTTCAGTAGAATGGGTAATATAGAACTGTCCCCCCCCTTCAGTGTACACTTGCACTCTTGCATTCAAAATTCAGGTGGTTACACTGTTTATTAATCTCTGGGCATTTCACATTTGAAATGACTTACACTTCTGTGAGCTTGAAAATTTAATCAGTTAAATATGTTTAGACAAATGCATTGCTGAAGTTTCATTATTATATATAAATGTTTTCTTGGTGATGGGATTATTTTTTCTCGTGGTATGTGTGTGTAAGAGAGAGAAAGCTGAGCTATAGACAAAGATTTTTTGAGAATGTGGGGGAAAAAAAATCACAATTATTTCTGTTTTATGAAACAGGAGTTTTTCAATGTCTTTTCCTTTGATTGTTTTCTTATAAAATAGTTGATAAATTTTGTTTAATTTTCCAGATTAAAGAAATTATTTTTAAATATTTAAAGGAATCAGAAATTGAAAATATTGGAAGGTTTATATCTGTTCTGTCTTAAGATAATGATTTATGCATACAAAACAGTGTAACCAAAACAAATTCTTTCCTGTCTAATGCTCTTTATATCAATAGTAAATCTGACCATTTATTTCTTGGGTATTTTAAGTAATATTACTAATATATATTCAGTTTGTAAGGAAAAGAAAAACAGTTTTCAGAAAATCTAAGGCACTAGTGGACTTTTGATTAAAGTGTAATTAAAATCATAGCAATTGAAGCTAAAACAATGATTTAAGTAAAGATTTTGTATAATGTTCAACAAAGAAGGCAAAATATCATACTATTATTATAAGCTTATAATAATAGTACTAATACTATTATTATAAGCTTATTTAATATTAATCTATAGTATTTTTAGATCTGCTGTATGTGTTGTCAAGAAAAGAGTGTCAGGTTTTCTAAGCGATGTATTTGTATTATTTTTATATTTACTTATTTTAATAAATTCTATGAATGATTTTAGGTTTCTTTAAGAAGAAAACATTAGAAAGCCACATGAAGATACATGATGATAGAGCTCCTTTGCAAATACCTTCTTCTCGAGGTATATTTTTCATTATTTTATAAATACTAAATTTACATTATTGCTTATTTGTAAAATAGAAATTCTACACCTGTATAAATTAATTTAATTGTGTGTATCTGTATATCATTCAGTATTTTGTAAAATTTTAATTCTTA